>APFE031627240.1:0-14347 GCA_000404065.3 Pinus taeda | reverse complement strand
CAAGGAAAAATGAATCTCCAAGAACACCATTGTTGGAGAATCTCTCATAACAATTCAATTCCTGCAGAAAGACACAACTCCTAAGGAAGAAAATAAACTTAAAAGTATCCCCCAAAGAATAATGAGCATCTTCTATTCCTTTCGACATAAAAATGTCTATCATATCCTAAGGAGTTAGAATTTTGAAGTAGATGAACAAGCCAATCAAGCTTGCAATTTAAGAAAGGCAAAAAAATAAAGATCAATGGGAAAAGAGGATGGCAAACGATACCATGACTTCATCAATGGATATTACAAGCTCCTCTATGTATACATCCCAAAAACGAATTAGAGTCAAGAGGGGAATTATTGATTTGTTTGTCCAACTCATCGGATTAATTACAAACCTTAATCATTCATTTATTAGCAATTTAATCAGGCAATTTGGCCACATCCTTTCTTGGCAGGTGGCAAGAGGCCATGCTCCCAACTTTCCTTTTCTCATGGTAAATTTGCATGGGAGGATTTGGATTAAATTCTCACTGTGTGTGCATAACAATTCCAAGTAGTCAGATTTAATGAGTATATCACTCACAATAGAGAAGAGGATAGTGCCTACGTGGGAAGTACAAAATTCGTTCCCCTCATTCATGGAAGAGAGTAATAGCTTGGGAATGTTTCTCACTCATTTAAAGGAGTATGATGGCCAAGGCAACAATGCGAGTGTTAGAATTTGCTTCTTACTATCTTGAGGATCTCTTTGATCCAACAGGATTTGGATGGGAATCTGGTGTTGTGTTTTGTCCTGACTGGAGCTAATGTTCCCTCGTTGAGATTATACTTTGCAGCTAAACTATGTTCTTAGGGTCTTGGTTAGCAAAGGATTCTTCACCCGTTTGATTTTAAGCTCTGGATTAATTCGACAACAATATACACAGGAAGAGATAGTTCTAGTGACAAGTAGCAAAATACCCCTTCACTTTGCACCATGGTTGGTCTACATGCGATTGCATGGAAACATCCCAGGAAGAAATTTGTAACTTTCCTACCTTCTTGTTCATTTCATCAAACAACATCCTTTCCTTGGCATTTCTTGGTGGCTTCTTGCATCTATCTCCTTCTTCAATTTGCAAGAAATATTTGGGGTTTTGGGAATATTTTGGCTAGTGACAGAGGTAGGAATTCATGACCTAAAATACTCAGGAGTGCAATGGAAAACTCTAGCCAAAGAGATGGAGGTGAAGGTTCCTCAAATTCATGTTCCCTATGGCCACACCATCCAGTCACTGATAACACTAACCATAATTCCCTTCTTCAGCTTATTCTTCATCTATCCCTCATGGTGGCTAAATAGCCTGAAAGAATGTAAAGATTCCAAGACAAGATCAACTGGAAAGGTGATGAAATAGATGCACTTTACAGCCAATTGGAGGACCTCTCCTCGACTCGTCAAGCTGCAAGACAACAACTTTAGAAGGAAATACAAATGAAGATCAAACAGAAGTAATGTCAGTCGATTCCTATTCTCATGAATAACATAATTTTATAAAAGTTTATTTCTTTGTGGTCAATTTTGCGGGCTTTATAGTAGAAATATGTTAATAGGACGTATGTAGCAAGAAATCACTATGTTGATGTAGGATAACCTCTTAATTTTTCTTCTTTGGTCGAAGAATATGACTTCATATTTTATGTAAATATCTTGGTTTTTGTTGTGTTCCACGGGCAGATTTTATAAACATATCAACTCAATGGTGTTTTAAAAAAATAAAAAAATAAATAAAAAGAAATAATAAACAAAGAGAGGATATTAGAAATTAGGTATTGGATATGATCATAAGCGACAAACACATTCTCTTAAAATATCAGATGGACTCTCACATCAAATAACAATTCAAAAAAAATGTTATAATATCAATCTTACTGATCTTTTAACTTATCAAAATTTTAATAATTTACAATTACTTTTCTTAAATAAAAATGTTATAATATCAATTTTTCTGATCTTTTAACTTATCAAAATTTTAATAATTTACAATTACTTTTCTTAAATATTTTAAATCATAATGTAAAAACTAATCAAATAAATACACAACAACTTAAGTAATTCCTTACCTTTTAAAAATCAATAAATCAAATTTAAATCATAATGTAAAAACTAATCAAATAAATACACAACAACTTAAGTAATTCCTTACCTTTTAAAAATCAATAAATCAAATTTAATATTAATATGATAAACAAAATATTAAAAATATACACTTAAATATTATATTTATTTAAATAATATTAACAAATATATATTAATAATATAAAAACATGAACAACCCGGATGCGAGTGATATATTGACAGAAGCCCGCCACGTGACTGCCACGAGGAGCCTTCGGCGCGAAGGCAACTGTACAAGCGCCTAATGAACTTCATTAATAGCGCATTCAATGGCATTCATTGCCATTCCCTTCGCCCGAGCTACCAAGGAATTAAAACAGCCGAAGGGAGAATGTCCGAGAACAAAGCATTAAGTTTGACAGGCCTGTCTGAACAGGCAAGGGATTTCAGCTCCGCTCTGCACGATAATGCTGGTTTGTATGCAGAGAAGGAGAGAATAGGAGAGGGTAAGCCCAGAGGCAAGCCCAATTTCTGGTTAGGGAAGCAGAATCGCTTCAGGGGCAGAGAGCAGCTTGAGATTGGGTCCTCTCTGTTACTGTTCATTTTGGAGAGGAGAGCAAAGAAAACTCTGTTAAGGATGCCTATCAGAGGTCATGCCTCGCCAAGAAGAGGTAGGAAGCAGGGTCAGAGGGGGAACCCTGGTGGCAGAGGCGGTGGCAGAGGCGTCCATAGCCCGAGGCGTGTCTCCCTGCTGGCTTACGCCTCGCCCAGATCTCCTGGTTCTGACGATTCAGACTCGGATATCAGCAATTCGGTGCAGACGGTTAAGTTCAAATACTACCGTCGCACCAATAAGCCCATTGTCTTTACGTTAATTACTGTAGTTTTCATGGAGGAAGAAGGTGAAGAAGATAAAGGAAAAATAATCTCAGAGAAGCCAAGCACCCACAATTCCTCTCAGAGCGGTAGCAAGGAAGAAAGTTCCTACCTACCCTCCTCTCAGAGCAAGCTCGAAGAGGAAAGCACAGGTGCTCATTCAAAAGAGAAGAATGAAGCCCTCCGTGAAATATGCAGCCTTATGGATATGGAAATTACCAGTTCGGTTCAGCACCAGATGCCGGACACCCAAGCTCAGAAAACCCCTGATGAAGACAAGAAACCTGCCCGCTTCTTTGGTAGTCGCCTGTACCCTATTCTCCCTCCAGGAATTCTAAGGTTGGAAGACATACCGGCGGGTATGGAGGTGGTCTGTGTGCCTGATCCAGAAAGGGAGGAAGCCGAATGGGAGGCCGAGCAGCAAGCTGCTAAGCAGAAGGAAACAGAGAACCAGGCGGTTGCCGAGGCGAGGAAGGATTAAGGTTCATTTCGGGCGGTTTCGTCTTGGGTTTTTTTGGATCGATTGCCACCAGCGCTATGTCTGCCTTTGGTTTTGTTGCGTTCGCCACCTGTGCCCAGTTCCGGAAGCGTCCAGCATGGGAAATCCTCGACGCGTGTCCCTTCTTTTGTAACAGGCAACGATGCTTTGTTTTTTCTACTTCTACATATGTATTTTGTTCAAATTCCACGTCATTATGTCTAAATCTGTTGACTGGAATGTATTTTTGAGAATAGGCACTATGTCAATGCCTGTTAACACTGTTTTTGGTAGGGAAAACTTGACAGAGAGCTGTACATTCACTCTCAGAGGCTTAGTCCTCTTGTATATATCTTGTTTCTCTCTTTCTTAATATAAGTAGTTTAGTATTTGCCCAGAAAAAAAATATAAAAACATGAACATAATAATTTATATAGGAGAGGCAACCCTTCAAGAAATTATGGGGTGTTGGAGGAGCGATGGTGTCCAGCACCAAGGTTTTGTTTGGAAAAGATATTACAGACAATCTTGCGTTTTTGTATAGCCTTCGAGAGATTCAACAAGGGAGTCCACTATTTGGCTTGATATCCATGGAGATATATGAAGTCAGAAGGTAGTATGGACTGTGTTCAAGAGTATTCGTTGCTACGAGAAATATTGTAAAAGAGTAACCATAAGATTTTTGACATCAAGCATTTTCTTTTAAGGATCATGCTATGTGGTGGGTATTTCAAGATTTTGGCTAGTTCTCACTCTATTTTCTACCACCTTAGTTGCAGATCATATTTTTCCTTTCCTATATTTTAATTTCCAAGACATAGATCTATCTCCTATCAAGCCATATCTTGATGTTCTCCTTTTATTTTGCGATGCCCTATTTCGATCTATCTTTTTGTTGGTAGATCCATGATGTTAGGGTTTTTTAAATGCAGATCGAAGCTTTTTCGGCTTGATTGAAGGTTGGATCATTTTGCATCAAACCCTTGGGGTGGTATTGGTGATATGTTTCATGATCTTCAATCATTTCCATTCATCAACCATCATATTGGTCACTCTGAATAAGATATAGAGAGACAAGTAGAGGGGAGCCTAGAGTGCCTAGATTTAGATTAGAAGGAGTTTTTTCAGGTTTTTATAAAAACCCTTAATGCAAAATCGAACTTGCTAGGTGTCCCAAGAATAGATCTTATACAAGATCTGAAGTAGTGTGTGTAAAACAAATCAAGTATTTTAACATCTTTACAAAGTCTGCTTTGTTAAAGAGAGTTGTTTTAGGATGACATGTAGCAAGAAGATTATGGAATTCAAAGGAGCTCAACTATTATCCTAAACTTAAGATTGTAAGGCGACACCCCAGGAGAGAGAACCCCATCTAGATCTTGTGCTGCTAATAGAGGCCTAGTTTCGTTTATGGATGCATTGAGAGGGAAAATAACCACATAAGAAAAAAAACCCCAAATTTGACAATTCTAAGTCCTTACCTTGTCGAGAAGATGTAGAAAGCTCCAGATTTGATAATAAAATTGTCGAAGGTGAGTGGTATTTTCTTTGTGCTACAAGTAAAAGTTATCATATGTTAAGTGGCTTTTGGCCCAAATATGAGGATCTCCATCAATGGATCTACCTCAATTGGACAAAACAAATATGATATTTACCTGTGCACGAAGGGATTTTTGTGGTATAGCTTGATAATGAGATAAAATTGAATTTTGTTAGTAATGAAGGACCATGGTTTTGGGGAAGGGTGGGCCTCTTTTTAAATCCATGGTTTCCTAGTTTTGACGCCAATACAATAGTGGTTTTGAAAATTCTTATACGAGTATGGTTACATAATATCCCTCTTCTTTTTTGGCACCATCAAGTCTTAGAAGGCATTGGAAATTAACTTGGGCGATTCCTAAAGATGGATCGAGAAAGAATGGAGAAATAAATATTTACTTTTGTCTACATATGTGTGGATATAGACTTAAGAAAAGGCCTTCTCGATCATTTCCATCTTACTCATGAGGACTTTAAGTGGACTTTATGGTTAGATTTCAAAAATACCACTTTCAGGTGTCGGATCTGCCATCAGACAAGGCAATTCCAAAATACATGTCCACAAGAAAAGAAAAGAACAAAAAAAGACCTCAAAATCCAAAAGGTTGGTGATTTCCCAATCCACACACGTCTAGTGATGAAGATGAAGAAATGGAAGAGAGAAAAAAACAATGAGAGGCACAGAATCAACAAGATTCCCAAATGAAGGAGGGAGAAGAGAAAGAGAAGGACCCAATAACACATACACAAGAATCCAATGACTTAGCAGTGATCCAAACTCATAGAAATCAACAAGAGGGAAAGAGAAATAGCCAAGCTTCACGTGAATTAAAGAGAAGACATGTTTCTCAAAGTTCAGACTTTGAAAAGGAAGCGCTAACAGATGTAGAAGTAGAAGAGTTGGAAATCATTATGGCTACTGCATCTTTGTTATCAAGATACCTTGTTTTCATCATATTCCCCCATAGTCCATTGTGAAATAGAAGCCTCCACAATCTATTCACTACCAAATCTTGATAGAAAAAAATAGGTTTCTTAGTCCCCAACCACCTAGATCCTTAGGTTGAGCTATCCTTGTTCATTTAACAAGAGGAATTCCTTCCTCTCCCCTTTGAACAGTCCAAAGGTATTAATTCTAGTTAAAAATGGTATGTTCTATCCTTGCAACAATTACTTCAATGTCCTTCAGATATCCCATTGATAATTTCCAATTTAATTTCTAATAGTATCACATTAACCATTGATCACATTGACAATAACTGTAGATAGAACATAACAAATAAATGTAGAAGACAAGTCAAGACATGAGAACACTAGGATTTGGTGTATGCAAGGGAAAAACCTCTAGATGGGGAAAACCCTTTGATAAATTATTTTTATTATTATATCAAATTTTAGGAGAGAGGGAGAGTACAAAAGTCAAAATTGAATTGACAATTCAAAGTCAAAACAACCCCGCCAAATTTGCAGTCAACAACAGTGAAATTCTCCCATAACTAGAAAGTCAATGTTGGTCAATGCAGCGACAAACAATCCTTATTGTATCTTTGTCAAACCCAGTCAAACTCGGCCTTCTTTGCTGGTCAAATTCATTCCAAAATAATCAATAAAACAACGATCAAATTTGTTCAAAGTCTGCACTTCAAGCTTGCGGTCAGCCCAGTCAACATGCCCAGAAAACCTCAGTTTCTGTGCTAGTTAATGTGGCCCTCCAAAACATAAATTTTAGCATGAAAAATGCAGTCAAAGGAAGTCAAAAGAGCCTTGTTCAATGCTGGTAAAACCCTACAACATATCCTGAAATTTGGCCCTATAATTCATCCTCTTTCAACCACACGTGTGAGAGAGGAAGAGTTGCTCCTATAATTTGTACAACCCAATCATATGAGGAGAGAGAAATGATGATGTGTGATGATGCCAAATGAGGTTTGGGGTCTCTATTATTTATAAAAGTCATTGAGTGTCAAGATACATGTCCATTGGGCTTCATGAGCCTACGTGATGATGTGGCTGACCTTGACAATTTACACAAGTGTGGGCTTGACCTCAAAAACATATTTTTCCTTGTCCAAATTTGATGATATTTAGGTCAATTTTGGTCCTCTCGAAAAGAGGAATTCAATGCAATAATCATCTCCATCAATGGATCTTTCTAATGTGGAATTTGGCCCTAGTTTCCAAATTTAATACTCCCTCTAAACTAGGGAGAATTCCACTTGCCAATCCATCCATCATCGTGTACTATCTCTGCATCGGATCTCAACTCTATTTAACAATGATGTAATAATGAAGAAGAATCAATCGAGAGTGGGTCACAAGACCTTGCCATACTCCACTAACAAAATTCAATCCATGGGTAGAACCCCAATCAGATTTGATCCCAAATCAAGTTGTTGAACACCATGTGTCCTAGACATAGGGAGTACGGCAATCCATGATGCATCCATTTGTAGTAGTATGGTCACTATCGACTTTTCCCAAATCATTGTCCATATGAGAGGTACTTCCCATGAATCCGAGACTACATGGGTGTGATGTAATGGTGGGGCATATTTAGGAGAAGGTGAACCACTCATCCTTCTCATATGCCATAGGAAAACATGAACCACTCATCCTATGCATATATCATCAGCTATAGGGGAAGGTGAACTACTCACCCTATGGTTTCTCATAGCTCCAAGAAGTACCCTAGGCCCATAGGAACTCCCAGAGCTCAATGTCGAACTCAAGCAGGATCCTCAAGGGAGGGTCCTCCTATGATTCCAATTCTCTCTCGGAAGGCTAATAATTTGAACTTCCCCAAGGTCTTCATGAGGATGTCATCAATCTTCTCATGAATCTTGATGTGCTAGAGCCTTATAGCTCCCCGTTGTACCATATCCCAGATAAAATAGTACCTGATATCAATGTGCTTGGAGCAATCATGGAACACGAGATTCTCTAAAAGGTGAATCCCACTCTAGTTGTCGCAATAGATCATAGTGGTATCTAGCACGTGTGAAAATATCTCATTGAAGATCTTCCTCAACCAAACAACCTCACAACAAGCCATACTAGCTGCAATGTATTCGGCTTCGTCAGTGCTTAGAGAAACTGAATTTTGCTTCCTACTCACCCATGAAATTGAAGAAAATCCTAGTGAGAAGCAACATCCTAACATGCTTTTTCTATCCACCACATTGTAGCCAAGTCAACATCAAAATATCCATGTAGCCTCGAATTCCAGGAAGTATATCCCAACCCATTGTTTATTGTGCTATGAAGATATCTCAAGAGATTCTTAGCATAAATCCAATCTATGTGATGAGGCTCAACCATAAATTTGTTCAAAGTATTCACAATGAAGCATATGTCAGGTTGGGAGTTTACCAAGAACATTAGGCCCCCCACAAGTTGTTTATATTCCGAAGGGTTTGCCAATTACGGTCCAGCAACATCTCCACATAACTTCCCGACGCTGAGTTCCATTGGAGTAGACACAGACTTGCAATCCTTGAGAAAGGAAATGCTCACTTGGATTTTTCCAGAACTCCATGCCTAAGAAGTAATACATCAGTCCTAGGTCCTTCATCTCGAACTCGAAAGTCAACTCCCTCTAGCATTGATAAATGAGAGGTCCTGCACTAGCTAGAAAGAGATCATCAACATAAAGGACCAAAATAAGAGGCATGCTATTTTCAACCTTGAAGTATAGGTTAGGATCATCATAGCTCCTCGTAAATCCTAGCTTCACAAGATAATTGTCAATCCTCTCATACCAAGCCCTAGGGGCTTGCTTCAACCTATATAGAGCTTCCTTCAACTTGCATACATGTGTCCTTTGATCTTGTACGTCAAACCCCTGAGGTTGTTCCAAGTAGACTTCCTCCTTAAGTGATTCATGCAAGAAAGCAATTTTGACGTCCATTTGATGTAGGTGTTAAGGTACTATAAATATAGTAGTCCGGGTATGGTTATTTAGCTATTTATCCCACAGGGATATTGTAAAATTATTTTTCATTTTAATTTTTTAGTCTTTAAAAAGAAAAATAGAAAAGAGAAAAAATAAAAAAATTAAAGGGGAAAAGAAAAATAAATAAATAAAGAATAATAAAACCCCGAAGCGTGTGCTAGTCCAAATGTCGTCGATTTAATTTTTATTTATTCAAATTTGTGTTAAATGTTTGAAATAAAGTTGATACGATGTCTTGTCATTTTGTATAAACAAATTGCACTTTTTGACGGTTGTAATCGGCCTCGCCCAAATCAATGGTGGGGGACAACATTCAAACCCCCCCAAGCTTTCGCAACTTAGAGGAAATGGGGGGGTGGGGGGGGTTTGGTGGGGCGCGAAAAGTGTTTCCCAATACACGCCACAGGCTTTGTTCCATTTCAACAAATTTTCGGTGGATCCCTCCCGATACCATTTACCAACTCCTACCCCCCCCCCCCCCCCCTCTCCTCCCTGCATGAAAAACCACATCTCATGCTCCCTTTCCATCCATGCATTCATGCGATATTCTCCCATGCCATATGTCACTCATCCATCCGTCCATGTCACCTACCCTCCACATCATATGACTGTTACCATTCAAATCACTCGCCAACAGTCATGTAAACATTGGATAATAAATTTTTCCCACCAACGTATGAATTTTGATTTAATGGAACGCTCCAAAAACAATAACAATCCCTCTAAACACCCTCAAATTATGTTATAAAAATCCCTCCTCGACCTGCAAATTTCCCTTTTGACAATTGTTTCATTTATGCACGTTCAACTTGAAACATCTATGAAGCACACCAACATCCTCTGCAAAGCGAACTCCTTTTGCAAATCTCAGTTAACGACAACCCGGTAACTTTGTTTTCCCAATTTTACCATTAAACTTAAGATGTATTCGAACAAAGGAAAGGGAAAGATGCTTGATGAAAATCCTATCATGCCTCCGGTCCTTGATTTAGATAGGACTCCTTTAATTGATACCCAGTACAAAATAGCATAAACACAATGTGAGTTTGATCCATATGAGCTCCATAATTGGGAAAAACATAATTATTTAGACTAGAGTGATGATTTAAATAGATCGGAATCACATCTCCCTAAATTTACCTTTCTCCATACTCATGTTTTCCCATAATTCTCTACCTGGTGTCATCTCATGTATCTCCCTAGCCAGAAAGCAGTAATTGCCCAAAACAATGAAGTCCTATTTCTGATTTCCCTAGAAAGCATTTATCAAGCTCTTCAGATAAATCCTCAGGCCCCTTTGCACCTATTTTCCACTAATGCACTCATGGAGATATATAAAAATATTACCTTCCCCCTACGAGTCCATATTTTCGAATGTTTTCTGCCTGAGAATTCTGAATTGCCTAGAACAAATACCCCATACTCTGCTTCTATTTTCCCAGATATGTCAAGACAAGTCATTTCCATGGTTACTTGTTTATTATGTTATCATACAGACCAATGGGTAGATGAGGTAGTGTTAGGTTTTTTATCAATATTTTCAGTTCGCCAGAAGCTTTCAATTATTTTCAATTACAATCAATTCTTATAAGATGTTATACATGAGCAATTTCTCAAGTTTAAAGTGGAAGGTGTGTTCAAACACCAATCAATTTTAGTATATATCATTCTATTTTACTAGGCAAACATGTTCAACTTCCAATTATAGAATGTGGATGATCAGGGTAGCTCATTATCAATTATTCAATGGACTTCTTTAGTCAAAAGAAACTCAGAGGTATTTATACTAGAATTATATATAAATTAGAATCTATGGGTGTGAGCTTCCTCCCTATAGATTGCCAATGTTTGTGCTAGTGAGAGTCTTTGCCCTTGAATATGCTAGACAATGTTAAACATGGATGAATTGAATTTTGTATCAAATAAAAAGAAGGCACAATTTAAATTGAAGGAAAATGTTGGGCCTTATATTGTGAATACTAGAGCAAAAACAAAGTAAGTCAAGGAATATTAAAGCAAATGAAATTTAAGCCAAGATTCACTTGGTCTTATGATCCATTAGGGATAATTTCAAAGTTGAGAGTTGAGCAGAAGTCTACTCCATATGCACATACACATAGGCTAGAGATAGAGCAGTATACTAATCAGGAGTAGTGGATAGAGAACACATTATAGGAGGCTGAAGAGCAGATAATCGGTCAATCATATCTACAAACTCCTATTCCAAAAGACAAATAAACCAAGAGGTCGAGGGAGAGTATGTCCCCTACTTATTCGGAATATTAGGCTACAAACTTCCATGTCTTCAAGAGGGGGAAGAAGGATCCAAATACCACTACTAAGATTGATCCTCAAATAATAATCATTCAAGAAGAATCCTCAAAATAAAAGGATGGCCTTTTTAGAACCTACAGTGCCAGCCCCTAGAATTGCAGAATATTACAAGGCTTCAATATTTTCCGTTGATACCAAAAAGGTTAATGTAACCAATCAAATTTATTTGTATAAGCAAGCAGGTGAAATGATCTACTCAACACTCACAAGTTCATCCATGGTTGCCTCCAAGTTACAAACATCTCTAAATAATATGCACTCACAGCTGAAGATTGAAATAATTTCTTCTCTGGCAAAAGACACTAGAATTAAAAATTCAGAATATTTAATTATCAAACTAGGATATGATCCTAGTGATGTCAAGGCAACCGAGGAGATAATTAAGGACAAAAATGCAGATATTCAAGCCCTCAGGAAACAACTTAAGCTTTCAAAAACAGAGCACCCTCAGGCCAAAGAAGTAACCAATCTTGAAATGGAAAAATAAAAGATGTTCAAAATAATAGTTGAACAAAATGTTCAAATCGAGAAGATGGAATAAGACATGGAAGCACTATTGAAGGAAAAGGAACAATTGGAAGTAGTAGGTACATCATCAGCAAGTACATCAACACAGCATGAAATACAACAAACAACATAAGCATTAACTTCAAATTCTTCTGAGAAACTAGCCCAAGCTTTATCATTAACAAATAAGGAAAAGGAGAAGTTAACAACAACACTCACAAAGATGGAGGAAAGAAAGATCAAAGAATAAAATGCATAGTGGTACAAAATAATTTTAAATTAATTCAGCAAATTCAAAAATATGAATATGAGTCTCTTACAACTCAAATGTTAGCAGAAGCCAAGCACAACATTTGGCACAATATTAATGCAAATATTATAGAATTGTGGCCATCTATCCATATCATTTTTGAACAAGAAAATCTGGCCAGAATGTTAAGGCAGTAATTGAGCAAATTAAAGTTGAAATTTAGCACAGACCAACAAAAGCACATAGAATTATAAAGATGTTGATTCCAAAACTAAAGATGAGCTTGAAGAGCTTAACATTCATGATAAAACAGATGCAGTTATGGAATTCAAAAGAGTGTTCACAAATAAAAATATTATGGTACAATTAGAAAATAAGTGCAAAGAATTGGAGTTTCAAGTAAAAATATTCAATAGAAAATTTAATGTTTGCAGGAAAAATAGCTCCTAGCCTAAAGAGCTTCTAATGGAAAATTGATTCCATTGGAAATATATCAAGATCAATTATGTAATATTGTTGCAGATGCATCTAAATGTTCTAAAGTCAGAGGAACTATAAGTGGAGAAGCTTTCATGGAAGGCCTACAACATGATCTCTTTATTCCCATTAAAGAACTTTTGAGGTCTAAAATGGGCCTCCTAAGAAAAAAGTACAACCAAAATAAACTTTATGAGAACCAATAGGATTCAAGATGATGATGTCAACCATGGGAGATGATTCACCATTGTAGGGTAAAAAAAAAAAAGATTATAAAATAATAAAACTATTTTTTCGACTTGTATTTTCAACTTATCTCCCTAAGGATTTACTCAAATTTTGAGTGGGAGTACTCGTTGGATGAAAAATTTTATTCATCATCCAAGGATAACCCACGTTGCATACTTTTGATGGTCCCTGCAATCACATTTTTTCATGTATTTCTAATTTTTCGTGTAGCAGGGCCCATAGAAAGTATGAAACATAGGCACTCTTTGGATGAGGAATCAAATTTTGGATCCAACGAGTTTTCCTGCTCGAAATTTGAGTAAACCCATAGGGAGATAAGTTAAAATTACGAGTTGAAAAAGTAGTTTTTCCCCCTCTAAAATTTTATGATGTAATCTAATCTTATTTTATTATTCCAATATTATTTTATAGTTTCCTTAGAAGGCCCATTTTAGACCTCAAAATTCCCCTAATGGCATGAAATCCATCATCTATTTCTGAACAATCCAACCTTTGAGATGTAAACAGAAGTAGATGAGAGATTCAAGGACATGGTAAATTTTTCCATTCCAAGTGAAGAGCGATGGGATAAGTTACCAGAGCTAGTTGAATAAAGATAAGAAAATCCTATAGTTTTGGCAACAGAAAGACAGAAGAAGAAAAAAGAGTAGCTACAGTTAATAATAGTTCACCTCAAAGTCTAAACAGAAAATTAGAAATAGTCTAGATTTCCTATTGCTTAGTTCTATTTTGGAAATATCTACATGTTTTTAGTAGATATTATTTTGTAATAAATTTTATTTGATGTTTGAATTAATTCAAGAAAAAGTCTAGAAATATTTTGTAAAAAGACTCAGTAAGGGTTGGATTATGAAAGAAGAATTTTTTATTTTATTTTATTTATTTATTTATTTTTGTAATTGTAAGCAATGAAATACATTAGAAGTAATCAATTCAATAATACAGAGACAATTTGGTTTTGGGATTCTTATGTCAAACAAATGGTGATGTTTCCCTCTTTGTGACTCTATTTTCCTTTCAAGTTTCACATGAATGTTTCCTTCTTAAATTGTTTACAAGAAGATTAAGGGTTGAATTTACTTTCAATACTTTGCTCTGGCTTGTTAAATAATTTCAATGTTTTCTTTCTAATATTAAGTATAGAATTCATCTGCGTATGATCTATATTTAATTGATCCTAATTCTTATTCATATCATCCACACCACAACAACTCTACGAGATCCACAAGTTTGCCTACCTCTCCCTATTTTCTACTCCTTTGTTTATTGTAATTGATTACTAAAGACTTTATGACTCCATGCCCAATGGACTTTGTTGAAAGTGGCAACAAGAAATGCTAAAATAGAAGTGCTAAAATAGAATTGCTATAAATAGCAGTTCGAGTACCAGTGTTGGACATAGCAGCAGGGAATGAAAAATGGAAGTGCTATAAATAGCATTGCTAAAAATAGTAGTTCGGGATAGATTCATATTTTAGTTATTCTCTGAAATAAAATAGTGAATTAAAATTTGAATTTGATCTTAGTAGCTGTTTGTAAAATAATTAATTAATTCATCTTGAGTTAATTAGTTGTAGAAAATCAAACATGAAGTCT
>APFE031627236.1:4761-26194 GCA_000404065.3 Pinus taeda | reverse complement strand
CTGGAGTGACTGAACTGGGGTCTGCACCTTCTAAATGGAGAACATGCCTATAATGCCAAGGATCCAAAGACTCTTTCATTACAAAGAATTAGCTATGTTTCAAGGATGGCATGCTTCACACAAAAGTGAGTCAGGAGTTATGTGAATTCCAATATATTCAATAACCATGAAGCATATAGATGATACATGGCCTAATATATTCAAGCATGAAGTAGCAAGTGTATGACACAGCATAGCCATGGATGACGCAACCCATATTCCCTCCAAAACACCAAATATTTTGTTTGGCCTATAGTAGTGATCAATAACAATATCCCCCTTATCTATGAAGAACAATGAACATATTATGTTGGCTCTCATAGTCTGTAGTATAATACAAGTGAATAATATGGATGTCTACTTACAACCATTGGTATATGAATTGAAGGAATTAATGGGAGGGATACATGTGTAAGATGTATCAAGACCCATCATAACAGACACAAGTTTTAAATTGTATGGCATATTTGTTGACACCATACATAAGTATACAAGCTTTGGAGTTTTCTCTGGTAAATTACATTTTTATTGATTTTTTTATATATGTAACAATATTGTATCACATAGTAATTTAATTTGTAGCAATTGTTTTGATCTTCATGGTCTCTAACATGCCAACCTCTATACAATAGTTTTGTAGGTCATGTAACAAAAGGGTATCATGGATGTAAATTTTGTGGACCTTCTTTGAAGGCTAGGTGGTCCAACCACTTATAAAATTCAATGTATGACTACTCCATGGTATTCCTCCTAGAAGAAAATCGTTATAGAAGAGCAACATCTACTTTCAATGGTAAACTAGGGAGAACACAAAGGTCTGCAATAGTGAAACAAGTTGAATAGCTTAGAGCATATAAGATAGAGAAGAAGAAGGAGTTTGGATCAATGTTTGGTTCAAATGGGAAACCTATGTTTGATGATTGAGACTTATTCGACACTTATGTTGAGAAATTTCCCATTGGGATGAAAAGAAAATATGTCTTTTATAAGCTACCATATTGGGAGCATATTAAGCTTGCCCACTTACTAGATCACATGCATATATTTAAAAATGTTTCGTCTTCTTTATGGAGGTACATATCATCAGAAGAAATTGACACATTGGATGATATGAGAGATCCTATTTCTTGAAAAACTAAAAAGAAACATTGGACAAGACAATAAAATAGAGGAGAGGTTGGTCCCTCTTGGTCATTCAAATAAGGTCATGTCCCATGAATTTTAAAGAAAGATGATATTTATTTGGCAAAGGAATTTATAATGAGTGTGAGTGTGCGTTCTTTATATGGGTCTTCACTACGACACTACTTCATTGTCAAAGTTAGGTTATCGAGCTTGAAATATAATGACCAGTTGAACCTTCTACGAGTATGTATGTCAAAAACATGATTTTATTATTAATGTTTTCTTATTTTTATGCAATGGGATATTTTATAATTATTCTTTTTTATAATGTATTATTTATTGTGTGATGTCATTATCCTTTGCTCGTGCATGGGTGTGTGAACCATGACTTCTCCAAAGACCTATGACATTCCATATCTAAATTATCTCCATTTGAAAGTTTGATCACATCAAAGGAGATTCAAATGGATAGAATTCAATGGTGGTGCCAATAGATAGTTGAGATTGTTTGTATATTTGAGAAGGAATTGCTGATGAGTTTCGTTGACTTGTAGGTTCATCTTCTAATTCACCTAGTAGATGAGGTTAAATTAGTTGGGGTGGTTTCCTGTCAAGCGATGCTCTTCTTAGAGATGTGCATGAAGAAATTGAAAGGTTTTGTTCGATAAAGGGAAAAAGATGAGGGTTCTATGGAAGAGGTGTATGTATCACATGATTCTTTTTATTATGCCAACGAGTACATCAAGCAAATTGAAAAAACACTAGTTGTGGTGATTTGGGGTGACAAAAGGGATGAAGAAAAAAGAGAAGGGGTGATTCTCAAAATGAATGGAAAGAGCCACATGATAAAGAGTAAGTGGATTATCATTTGTCAAATTTCTAGATAGTAACAATTCACACTGAACTTCATACTAATGCATATATTATATATATAATATATTATATATATATTATATATATATTATTTATTATATATAAATTATATATATATATATAATATATATATATATTATAATATATTATTACATTGTTGGTTTGATTTCATATCGAATTCAAAAATTGAATCCATTGACAAATTTCATTCTTTTCAATATGGAAGTGACACAATTGTGTGTCACATTGTATGAATATAATAGGATGAAATGGGATAGTGACAAGAAAGAATTCAAACGGTTGAATGGTAGAAGTGTGACATATCCTGATCATTTAAAAAAAAAATATGCCAATTACATGGCCTAACAGTTGGGTTGTTGATTATGTGAGAGAGAAATACAGTGCATCTAGTCTTTACCCACATGTTGAAGATGATGCGCTAAACATAGGGACTCGATGGAGCAACTCGGTAATTACAATCTCTTTCTGTAAATTTTTAGCTTCATATTGACCCTTTCAATTATAGCATCTATATATATTTAATATTTTTAATTATGTTTGGGCTATTACAAACATGACACTGCGATTTTTTCACTTGTTTATAAGTGCATTTATTCCCATATATGTGGGCACATAGACATCATTTTTTCCCAGAGGATGTCGATCATGGATGCATGGCACAAGACTCTGGAGTCGAAGTTGAGTGCAACCAATCTAGTCATGCTAGCCACTGCGATCAAAACCTAATGTTTGGGAAGTTAGGTTACATTGCAAGGATACAAGAGATCATTCAAATGGACTTATTTTCATTCCAATGTGTTGTTTTTAGGTGCAACTGGTGGGACACCTTTGATCAGAATAATGTAAAGGAAGATCACAATAGTGGGAAAATATCTATCAACTCTTGAAGGATGTGGCACTAAGCTAGGGAGCCTTATGTTTTCCCAAAACATTGCAACCAAGTGTTTTTTTACCCAAATGTGTTAGATAAGGATTGGTGGTACATATTAAGACACAACCCTAGATCAAAACATGTTTTTGAGAACAACAGTGTTATCATGCCAAGTGAGGAATATAATCAGGGTGATGACAATGAAAAGCGATATGTACTTGTGTTATTTCATCATTTATACTATTGTTGTATTTGTTTTCTTTATTTTTTTAGTTATATTGTTTTTTATTCATCTTGTTCGAATTTTATATAATTGGTAAGATTCACAGACGTTTTTATACATTTTTTATAGTAGAAATATTTTTACAGTTAAAACAAAATATTTCCAATTGTGGACAATATCTATGATAATAATGATTCAAGGTCACACTCCTTATCAAATACGAAAATGACAAGAAAATAGTGAATTCAGAAATAAAATTCAATATTTAGCCTCGATTTACATACTTATTGGTTTATTAATCAATTCACATGTTTTTTCTTCTTGTTTATTTCAAGATCAATATAAATCATGTAGTGATAACTCTATGACTTTAACAATGGAAAATTTGTGTATTAATATGTGAGATTGAATTCTTGACATGAGAGGTAAAGTTGTGTTTATTATATTTAGATTACAGTTCTTGCAACATTATGTAAATTGAAAGGAGGTCATATGCGTGTCTAAAATGTTTATTACATCTTTTTATGGACCATAAATTAAACAAATGAACTTACATGGATGCATGAGAGACTTAAATTTTCTCTTCATGGATAATGGAACAATTTTAACTTTTCTTTTCAATAATTATAAATAAAATTTGATTAATAAATATTATATGGCTAAGAATTGAATGATAAATAATGTGATGGTGATTAAGAGGCATTTGTTTGACTTTTGAATAAACTTGGTGATGCATTTTTCTTTGCTATTTAGATTATGTAAAATAAATATTTATTTTTATGAATTTATTAGTAAATTATTTAATGTAGACATGTCTTTATCATTGTTAACATGATGTAATATTATCTAGGAAAAATGTGAAAACATGAATTTTAGTGTCTAGCTAGTGATAAGTATGTGGAAAAAACAATATTTTTTGAGTTGTTCACTAAGAAATAATCAAATATATTATTGGTCAAAAACTTAAATCTAATATAGTATCATTTTTGTATTATTTAACTCATATTTATTATTGAAAAGAGTTCAATTTATACTAGTACAATAGAAAATAAAGAACCAAAATGTTATATCTTTATTACTAGAAAAAAGTTCACTTACCTCTTTAAGGAAGAACTTCCAATGGCACATATCCCCAACTACAAGTAACTTCACAAGCCTTGTTTTACATTTCTTGATCCTCATCTTTAAAGACATAAATTTATAATTTAAATTGGTAAGAGTTGCTATAAATATTAAATTTAAATTTCTTGAAAATCTCGTCACTTTAGTAATAAATTAAATTTTATAAAAATAGAATTTTTTAAGTTATATTAAATCTAAAATAATTAAAAAAAAAATTACTTTAGTTTTTTAAATTTAACAATAGATTGAATTTAAAGGAAAAGACCATGACCAGTTTTATAATTGATTCTGAGATAAATGGTCTTTAGAGTGAGAGCCAACATAATCTGAACCCTGATTTTACAACATCACCATTGTCTAGGGTTTTGAGAGATTCATGCACAGGTTAAGGGTTTGTTTCCTCTCTGCAGATTCGCAGGTGGTCCATACCATGAGCGCCGGCGACACAGACATGGGTGCTCTTGCAGACCTCTTTGCCGTGGGTAGGAATTCCATATATGATTTCAGAATTCCAGAGGATTATCCCTCGAGGCTGCCGCTGGTGGAGTGCGTGACGTTGTTCTTTCATCCCAACAGTGCTGAAGAGGGGAGCGTGGGGTTGAGGGTTCTGTGGCCGGAAGAGGGCATCTACTCTACCTCTTGGGGTTGGGTGCCCACAGATATAGTTGAGGGCATGATTTTCAAGATTTTTTACCGTCTTTTCTTCCATCCTTGCAAGGAAGATACCTGCGTTTTCAATAAATATGTTGCACACCTTGCCTCTGATGTGCTTGCTTGGACGCGCAACCCTTGGTGGATTCGAATGCTGCCCCCTCAGCAGCAGTGGCCTCATGATCTCAGGGCCGCGGCTTTGGCTCCTTGTCTCTCCGAGCCGACCCTGGAATCAAGCAAGAGAGAGCATGAATACTACACATTCACATGGTCTTTGCACGGCTTTGAGGCAAACAATTGCTCTACGAAACACAGTCTTTGCTTCAGATCTGACAAAGTTCAGCCAGATCTGGCCATCCAGAAGGAAAAAATACCCACGCTTTGGCCAGACCCAGAGATCTACATGGGGTCGAAGCCATCATCGGACTCCTTTCAGATCCAAATCTCTCAGCCTTCAGGCAACACCCTCATGCAATGGGTCAGCCCTTCAGATCTGGTGCAAAAACTCAAACTGAATCTAGAGCACAGAATGTGGATCCCATCAGGCCTTCTGCAACTTCTCTTTCAAGGTAAACAACTGGAAAACCCTCTTCCCCTCTCCTCTTACAGCATTTCCAGGAACAGCTTGGTGGTGGCGACCCTTCGTTTGAAAGGAGGCGCAGCAGGACAAACTTCCTCTGCTCGGCCTTTCTCATACAAGGACGCAGTTCACTCTGAGGACCCTAAACCCCCGGAAGCCCTTAAATCTAAGGCCTTCTTGGCTGACAAGCTTGAAGAAGTTCCCTCTGTGGAACTCACACATGAAGAACTGGCTTCCCAGCTTCAAGATTTAGCAGAAAGAGCTATCATTTGCAGATTTAATGGACTATGGCCGCGTTCTCAGGATCTCTATGCATGGATCCATGCAAACTGGACACATCACTGTAAGATCTTTTTTTGTTCGAAAGGGTATTTCATTGTTCTATTTGATAACAATGCAGGGCTATTTTTGACTCCTTGGTTCCCAGATTTTGATCCAGCCACTGCAGTCATTACAAAGACACCGGTATGGATTCGGCTTCCAATCTTACCTGCCCACCTATGGAGTACTCGGGTCTTCAGAGCTATAGGAGACACGTTGGGCAGCTTCATCCATGGAGACTTATGGCGGGTATCCAAAGGTCTCTACTCATATGCAAGAGTATGTGTGGAGTTAGACCTGAGTAAAGGTCTTCCAGAACAAATCAATCTCAAGATAAACGACTTTGTCTGGACCCAGACACTGGATTACGATAATACAACTTTTCGGTGCCGCCATTGCCACTAATCTGGGCATTTGCAGAATACATGCCCATCTCGCCCTGCAAAGAAAAACAAGGCCAACGTCTCCAAGCCCAAGTCCAAACGATGGGCTCCCTGCTCTCCTCCTCTAGTCGCGGATCCTGATTCCTCCAGCTCTGAAGAGGAAGATAGTGATGAAGATTTGAATCAAGCCCCTCATATCATGGCCCCATCCACCGATGGTCTGGCGCCTTCCTCCGACTTAGCCATTGCTCATAAACGTGTTCATTTGTCCTCCTCCTCGGATTCAGAAAAGGAGGGCTCCCTGATGGAAGATCCCAATCTTCAAGTTGTAATCGCCCATCCACCCCAAAATGGTTGGGTTGAAGTTAAAAAAAGGAAAGGGAAAAAGCTTCGTGTTGAAGCCTCTACCCTTTCAGGGTAGCTTTCAATGCTTCTTTTTCTTCCAGTGCTTTGCTGTAGTTCCTTGCCTGCTTTACTCCTTCTCCGGAACCGAGGTTGATAGTCCTATCATTTCCAGTTGCCGGGTTCCTGCTTCTCTGGATTGTATCTGCTTGTACAATATTTTCTGCTTAATAGAATTAGTTTTAATCGAGAAAAAAACAATAGATTGAATTTTATAAAATAGAATTGAATTGGTTAAATTTTGTTTTTGAATGATTTTTATTATTAATATTTTATATTAAAAATTGAATGAGTTATACATTTTCATCTTATTAAGAACTAATTAAATGATTTTACCTTTAATTAGCTTTTCATTGTGAGTATTGAAATATTTTACTAATTAAGTTAGAATGAATAGGAATGAACTATCTAAGCAATAGAAAAATATTTATTGTAATTTTAAAATCATAGTTTCAACCATGCTAAACTTTGAAATTTATAAAAATTTCTTTGCATTTTTTTTAATGTGAGTCGTTTTGCGTCCAATATCATATATAAAAGTTTGATACAAGTTCACCAATACATAATATATAATAAATATTATTTCACAAAAATAAACATCATGATGATAACCATCTAAAAAACATAAACATCATCTAATATACACATTCAATTTCACTACTGTCATCTAATTATATACATTTCTAGCACGTATAAACATCATTAGCTAGCACACAAATCTAACAATTTAACAGGGCATCATCATCATGATCACATCTAACAAAACACAAACATTCTAATCTAACATCATCACCACACACATCCTCAAATTAATATACATCTCATGTCAAATAATTGCTATCACATACACATCTAACTGCAAGCACATTAAATGAACATATCTAACATGACCTAACAATAGACACATCAACACCAACATATATATCTATCAATCTATATATATATATATATAAGTCCAATAACTACATCAACTTAACTAACTGCAATCAAGTATTTGATACAACAAACATAGTAGTGCTAGCTTAGTTTGTAGTAGAAGACGATGTATGGTCAACTACTGCCTCAACGTCTATCAAAATTTGAGATGGAGGAGGAGATGGTTGGTTTGCTTTATTATGAGAAACATAAGGCACATCCTTTAGCCCTGACATCTGATCATCAGGCGACTGAGGAGGAGGGGTACTACAAAAAGGATCACCGACAACCTGATGATGATCCCATGGGGTAGTACTACGAGATGTATCATGATCAACATGCTCATCATCATGGTCATTATCACCACCCTCATCATTATGATCACCACCCTCATTATCATTATCTAACATATCTTCAACTGCATGTCCTGCATCCCTCATCGTTCCCATTAGCCTACTAACTCTAACGATATGATGCATAAGAGACATCATCTCACATGGAAAGTCCCTGTAGAGATCCATGAACCTAGGATCTTTGTTGATGTCTCAGTCCCTCACAAGATGGACTCCCTCCTCAACCAAAGCTATAGAAAATCTATCACAGTAGTCCATCTGCAATATGAGAATATCCCTATGGGCATGTATGCTCGCGCACCTATGAGGATGTGCCTCACCCTCTTGGGCCTCGCCCATCTAGCCATCTAATCCATCTAGTGGGGGAGATGGAATGTCCCCACAAAATGTGGTAATTAGAAAATTTCAATAAACAATTTAATAAAAAAAAATTAAGAACGTGATAGAATAAGTTGTATTCTCATTAATTAAAAAAATAAAATGAAACTAGATTAATTTAAAGAAAGCACTAATATTACCTCTATCATCTAGAGCCTCAACTTGTGTCAAGAGGAAGTTGGGACACTATCCCCAATCAATCTCCATTTATGAAAATGACAACAAGATAAATGTATTCTCAAACTCAATGGTGGGTAGCGCCAGGGCCTATGCATAAATCTGTTACACTTTATTTTGTCACACTTCCCGTCCCATATCTTAAAGCGTCAAAATGAAAAAAACTATCAAAGTGTGTTCACCATGAAACACATACAGAAACATCCTTGAAGAATACAAGAAGAGTTTCCCTTAGAAAATTCCAGAGAAATTTTCCTAAAGCCCTAGTTTTTGAGATCACTGCTCTTTGCACTACTATTGGCCCATGTTGATGGTCTATTGTAGCATATTCATCTAGCACTGCCAGTGTCACTTTTGATATGAAAACCTACACTAAACCTCTTCTGCCAGAATTTCCTAAAGTGGAGGAGAAGCTTCACCTGCTAGAATCCTTGAGAACAGTGAGTTGGATGTTGTTGGGTAGAGATATGGTCGAGCTCTCCCATTTTTGGACCTTGAACGTACCTTTAGCGATATTCCCCCTGAGATGTGGTTGTTCCTCCCTCTTTTTTGGATCCTTAAATCATTCTCCCATCCTATAAATCAAGTCCCTTCCATCCCTAAATGGTTGGTAATTTCTTGCATTCTTTCATATGTTGAAACTATGCCTAAATACAACCCATCTAACTAAGGAGAAGGAGTGCTTGATTTGTCTTGGCTTGGACTTGGGAGTCCACTACAAAGGAGGCTTCCAACATCAATGCAATGTTTGTATGCCTCCATTTTTTATTAATTAATATATACATCTGGTGTTTACTTTCCATAAATGTATAAATATTTATTCATTTAGTATGATTCTGCTTGGTCTGTCATGTAGTTTATGTTTGAATTATACTATGTGTGCTCTTTTATCTCTTGTTGTCTTTTGATCTCTCTTTTAGATATTCAGACACAAGGAATAGCAAGGAGCGGGCCTGGAAGCTAACAACTCGAGTTCATCATCAAAGGTTGAGCACTTAGCATCAGAGTGAGGTAGGTTTCTCTCTCTCACTTTTCATTTTTGAACATAAATTACGAGAGATTTGCACTAGTTTGTCTGGTTTGTTGCTGGATCCTCTCATAGGACTAGAGAGACCGCTTTTGTCCATAGAAGGGATTTATCTTCACAACAAAATGGTCACTCTGATAGGGAGCCTATAGCCATTTCGACCTCTTTCTTGTGGTTGGTGTTTTGATCAATTTGATGAAACACTGCATTATCAATCATTTAGATTATGTATAGGTTCGCACTTTGAGTGATTACTGCTTTAGAAGGTTAAGTCTAAACTTCTTGTTGAAATTCTTTTTTTTCCTAATCTTTCTAGTCAAGCGTGTTTTTTCCTGGAACCGTAGCACTACCAATGCATTTTTCTTGATAACAGTCATCTTGAAACCCCTGTCAGCACGGATTTGACAGTAACATTTGCATTGATCCCAGAGAATTGTGAAATTTTATGGTTTTTGTAATAGGGCACAATGTGTCTTGACATTTGATGTATTTCCCAGTCCCATATGCTTGGATTCCTCAGTGTTTTGACTGGTTTCCTTGATTAATTTGAAAAAATTGTCTCATTGGATTTGAAGTGAGTTTTGATTTAGTATGAGGGTTTTAGGTCAGTTAGTCTTCGTTTTTTTCTTGTTTGTGTCATTGGGATATTGGTTTTGTGGTTTGATTGAGTGTTGCTTTTCTATGGAAATCATTGAGAAACATTATTTTGCATCTATTTTAGCTTGTATTTAAAAAAATTCTTTTTAATTTCATTAGGTTAATTTTTATTTGGAAATAATGTTTGTTTTTAGTCAAGCATAGATTACATTATTTGATTCTCAAGCTGAAAGAACTACATTATCGTTTGATTCAAAAATAAAAGTGAAAAATATTTTCATGTAAGCGCAGGTGAATTGAATTTCATTTTGATTTAGTTGATGCATTAGTTTCATTACATCATTTAAAATCAAAATAAAAAACATCATTCATATAAGTGCATATTAGTAAAAGTGAAAATCATTTTACTCTTGAAAAATTGCATTTAGGATAGCGAGAAGTGTAAATCATTTTTACTTTTTGGCATTTCATTTGGAAAGAGAAAGTGAAAGTTAGTAGAAGGCATGTTTTTTATGAATTTTGTTTGATGCATTATTGATTGAAACTTCTTCCTTCGATTAGTGTAGCTTTCATCGAAATGGAAAGCTTCTATTTTCTCATATAGTTGCATCTTAGGTGTTCAGGTGACATCATTTTGAGCCTCAAAACTGGGACATAATTCAAGATAAACATTAAAATTTATTGAATTAACTTAAGAATGATTTGGAACTTAATGAAAAGATTTAGAGGTCTAGGCTAGAGACATGTTCTGACGTCTATAAACCTAGGAATTGTCATTATCTTCCAACATTGTATCCTAGGGGTGATATTTTTTTCCATGTATGGAAGTACATAGGATCATTCTCCAGTAATTTCAGGTTTATCTAAGGCCCTCCAAGTATGGTAAATATATGGGAACACTCTCATCAAATGATTATGCATTATACAATGCTAACAAAGACTTGTGCTCCTGGTACCGTCGTGTATATATTGGGAGACTCCAATAGGTTTATATCCTTTAGCCACAAGTAATGGAGTCAGCTGCCCTATAAATTCGATACACCAAACAAAACATTCCGAGAGATTGGTTGTTGCACGTTATGTCCTTGGTTCCACTAAGGTGTATACTACAATTCATGGATGCTTGGTAAACCATTTTTCCTAGCTTACCCCTTTTATTTTTATTTTTTTAATTTCTAAAATCAATTGATTAACCATGGAAAAACATCCTTCTGGTTGACATACTCCTTAGTAGATCTTAGGTTGAGACTAATGGGAACATTTCCTCAGTATAATAGCCAAGGAAACCCCTATGATGGGAATCCTAGTCCTTTTCCCTCTTTTGGAAATGTTGGTGTTCCCTATATGGTAACGTTGTCCCTTCCTAGGTTTACCATTGGTTTTCCAATTTGGTTATTTTCAACCTCTATGGTCCCAAATGTCCAAACACAAGCTCTCCTCCACTTGAGAAGTATCAACCTCTGGTTGATCATAAAGTTCACCCTTTACCTTCTTCACTTGTTTGGTCTTCTTCCTCATCTTCCTCTTCATCTGGTGAAATATTGCAAGCTAGTAACTAGATGGATAAGAAGAAGAAGAAACGGAAGATTAAGAAGAAGAAAAATACTGAAGAGGCCAACCAAGCAATCATTACTACTGATGCAGTTGATTCTGGAAAATCTTCCAGTCAGCTCCAAAAAGTAGAATTCCCTTGCGCGCTTTGTAAGGGTGATCATCTTCTTAGATATTTCCCTGGTATCCCTAAGGTCTTAGATGTATGGTCTACATGTTTAAATCAAGCTTTGTCATTAGCTTTTGGAGATCATGCTAGTGATAAAACTTCAACTAGTAATAATAGGGTCCACGGGAAAAAGGGAAAGGTGAAATTTCCCTGTATGTTATGTGAAGTGAATCATCTTATTCATCTTTTCCTTATTTGGATGAATTTCTAAAGTCTTGGATAACCTTACCGCTTCTCAACCTCATCTTCCGACTGGTTATCAGAAGATTTCCCTCAACCCTAAACTAATTGTTGATCAAGTGATTGATCATAACTCATATTTAGTCAACACCACTCTCTCTGAATGTGATTCTCGTGCGTCCGTTCTCGACCAACCATTCATTGAGGAAACAATAGACCTGGATCCACCTTCAGGTGATCACACCTTTCCTATAGAGAGTGATCCTCATATCACTCATGTTCTTCTTGCTTTGTCAGATTCAAAAAAGTTAGATGGTGATCCTCTCATTCCCATCGTATAGGGGGGTGATCCTCCTTTTCCCGTAATGCAAGGGGGAATTTCTCCGATTCCCTTGGCACCACCTCCATGTAGTATGCTCATTTCCTTTGATTGGAGTCAACTCGAAGGGTATCATCTTCCTTCTTATGTGCCCCTCCAGATCATGCTAGAGGCTTATAATATGGTTGTACCTTGTAGAGTTATAGACGAAGACACGCTTGTTAGTATACTCTCTTCCACTTCTTAGAAAGCTTTAGGTTCTCCACAGCTTGTGCCTGCTACCTAGAATCTATTAGCTTTTACCAAAGGAAGCATCCAACCATTAGGGATTATTCCTATGCTTCCTATTACTTCGGGAGAAAAAACTATCTATCTCGACATGATGGTTGTTTAAGGCCCTTTATATTTTATTCTATTCCTTGGTTGTGAGTATGTTTATGTCATGGGAGATCTTGTCTTTTCTCTATTTCAAGTGTTATTTTTCCTGCGTGAAGGAATAATTATGACCATTGATCAGTTCTCATTCATTGGTAATAATTCATCTCCTAATCAAGCATCCTACCTAAATGGTTCTTACATGAAAGTAGTATCTTCCCCGCTATAGGTTAATTATGTGGCCACCTGTTCCATGACTGCGTCAACTGTTGATCTAGTCATTGATATAGTGCATCATGTACTGGGGACATTGAACCCGATCTTTTCATCAGATCCCTTGACATGTATCTCTTTCATAATGTTGTTGTCCCATATAATGAGAACCTCTTGGAGGCCATGGTCTCTTATAGTCCATAATTAAGGTGACATGAGGATAGTTCTTTTACTATGTCAACCTCATTAAAAAATGAAATAGGTTCCCGTCAAGGTAGTTCTTTTACTATATGAACCTCATTAAAAAATGAAATAGGTGTCATGAGGATATTTCTTTTTCGATGTCAACCTCATTACAAAATGAAATAGGTCCCCATGAGGATAGTTATTTTACTATGTCAATCTCATTAAAAAATGAAATAGGTCTCAATGAGCATAGTTATTTTACTTGTGTCAAGCTCATTAACAAATGAAACAAGGTGTCATTAGTATGGTTCTTTTCCTGTGTCAGGATTATTAAAAAAGTGAAATAGATCCCCTTCCAAATTTAGTCTTTGATTACATCCTAGTTGAGTCTTTCACTTCATCTTGTAAGTGAACCTTCATTCCATCCACATGTTAGTAACTAGTACTATACTTAGGTGAATGAAATGAAGCTTGGGGGTATGTACCTTGAATTGATTCATTATGTTGGGGGCATGAAAAGCCCTCTCAAGCATAGTTTATATTTGTTTCAAGCTTGGGTAAAAATGAAACCAAATCCAAGGATATTTTGTTTCTATTTCAAGCTTGTCTAAAAATGAAACAAAATCCAAGCACATTTTTTTCTCATGTTTCAATCTTGTGAAAAAGTGAAACTTTTTTCAAGTATCCTCAAGCATAGTTTCCCATGTTTCAAGCTTGTGTAAAAATGAAACCATTTCCCTTTTTACCTCTCGTGATTTCAATCTTTTATTAGCCTTTTTTTGCCAGATGAGCCTTGTTTTTTCTTCATTCCATCGTCACCATCTCTTTGGCCGATCATACACTTTCACTTGGGTTTTTTTTACCTTTCCTGAGGAACATATGCTATGAGTGGTCTTGTTAGCCAACCTCTTGACCTTTACATGTTTTGAGTAGTTCCATTATTACCAGAACCCGTTGCTATCCTTTTATACCACTCATTCTTCTAGGTGGAGTCCTCTTTTGGCTCTTTCCAGACTTCAATAATATGAAAATATTGCCAAGAACTTGTCTTTTTGAACTCGTAAAAGTAAATGAAAAGGCGTCTACTTAGTATAAGTTTAACCCTATTCCAGACTCAGATGCACTAGCTACGAAAAACGAATAACTTACTCGAACATGGCTAAGAGGTCCTCTTGAATATTTTTTTCTAACTTTTCATATTTGAGAGTCTATCTATGAAAAGGGACCTTTGGAGGTTCCTTTTCTACCTCTTTTTGAAACTCTCTAAACATGAAAAGGGTGTTGAGTTACCCCTCCATCAGACTTGTGAAACTTAAACAATGCAGGACTTGTCACCAAGACAAGAACAAGCTTCTCCTTCCTAGAACTTGTTAAACTTACTAGGATGGAGTCATTCGAAGGGTGAACTTATACGAAAAGCATATGGTATCCTCTTTAGTCTTATGTAAAAATAAAGAAGTAGTCACTAGAAATAGAGGGGGGGGAATGAAAGTGAACATGTATTGTATTTTGTGTAAAGGTAGCATGTGACTCTTGAGCATGACACATATCTACTGCTCGTGTCTAGTTTGGGTTACCCTCAGTCCATCACAAGCCTTTTTGGGTTTTGAAAATCAATTTGCCTCTCATTTGATTATATTGTCACCATGACCTCTGATCTCATTTTGAGTCAAATGCTGCCAAACTCTAGAGTCGTGTCACTGATATGTTCAAGAGAAGTCGCATCTACATTTTTTACCACTTATACCTTATTTGACCCTCTTTGTAAAAACCTTGAATCAGTCCTATCATTTTGACATATCCTATGTTTTGTGTCAACGATGTGGGAAACATTATGGCCCTCGTTCGATGGATCACTTCCTATCGACTTTAGCTTAGTATCTAGGAAGTTGATTTATAAGTTCCCTTTCAATACCTTTGAGCTTGCATGCCTCAATGGAAATTTCTTCGTCTTTGATGACATGCTTACATCATTGGCCTTTGATTGAATGGTTCAGAAATTGTTCAACTTTAGCTCATACTTGTAGATTTCACTGGTGTACCTTGAGGGATATCGTCATTATTAGGGGTTTATCTTGTGCTTGTATATGGTTTACATTATTGACTGGGAATAAGTTGGTTTCTACCATGCTCAACTTCAACACATCTATTCACATTGTTAGATTCATACTTTGGTCAGGATAGAGATGAAGACCCTAGATCTTATCTATCAAAATCTAGGTTGCAAGGAGTTATTGAGTATTCATGATATTATACATGGTCCTTTTCATATGGATGATTGCTTCCATGTCGTGGATCTATATACATGATCCTTTTTAGTCAGATGGATGGGTCCATGCCATGGATCCATGCGCATGATCCTTTCTAGTCGGATGGTTGCACACATGTTGTGGATTCATGTATTGATATATGCATATTCACAGATGTATGATTAGGCATATTTATACGAGAGATGCCATATATGTATATTGTATCATTCTTTGTTTTTAGGGCTCCTCATAGTGTTTTTCTCAGTCCTTGCCTTGACTTGAAAAGTATTGCTCCCATCACTCCCTATTCCTCCTTCATGCTTTAGGGGGCATCTATTACACAATATTTTTTCACACTTCTTGTCCCATATCCTAAAGCATCAAAATGATAATCTTTCAAAGTTTTCTCACAATGAAACACATACAAAAGAATCCTTGAAGAATAGAAGAAGAGATGCCTTGAGAAAATTCTGAAGAAATTTTCCCGAAACCCTAGATTTCAGGATTAATGTGCTTTGCACTATTGCTTTTCATGTTGATTTCTTGTTGCAGCATATTCACCTAGCACTGCTAGCGTGAATTTTGATATAAAAACCTCCGCTGAACCACTTTTGTTAGTCTTTCCTGAAGTGGAGGAGAAGCTTCTCTTGCTAGAACCTTCGAGAACAACAAGGTGGATGTTGTTGGATAGAGATATGGTCGACCTCTCCCATTTTGAGCCCTTGATCCTACGTTTCAGGATCTTCCCCTTGATATGTGGACCTTCATCCCTCTTTTTTGGATCCCTAACTCCCTCTCCCATCCTATAAATTAAGTCCCTTCCATCCCCAAATGGTTGGTCATTTCTTGCCTGCATTCCTATGTTGAAATTATGCCTAAATGTTGCCCAGCTAACTAAGGAGAAGGATTGTTTGAATGGTCTTGGCTTGGACTTGGGAATCCACTACAAATGAGGTCTACAACATCAAGGAAATGGTTGTATGATTCCATTTTTTATTCATTAATATATACACATGGCATTTACTTTCCATAAATTTTTTAATATTTATTCATTTAGCATAATGCTCCTTGATCTGTCATGTAGTTTATGTTCGAATTAAGCTATTTATGCTCTTATATCTCTTGTTGTATTTTGATCTCTAATGTAGGCATTTGGATGCAAGGAATAGTGAGGAGCGAGCATGGAAACTAAGGGATCGAGATCATCATCAAACGTTGAGTGCTTAGCGTTAGACTGATGTAGATTTCTCTCTCTCACTTCACATTTTTCAACATAAATTAGGAGAGTTTTGCACTAGTTTTTCTAGTTTGTTGCTAGATCCTCTCATAGCACTAGAGAGATCACTTTTTTCAGTAGAAGGGATTTATCTTCACAACAAAATGGTGATTCCACTGGGAGCTTATAGCCCTTTCAAACGATTTCTTGTTTTTGGCCTTTTGATCAATTTTGCCAATCGTCGAATTATCAGTCATTTGGATTCAATGTAGGTCTACACTTTGAAGGATTACTACTTTAGAAGTTTAAGTCTAGATTGATTGTTCAAATTATTTTTATTTTTCCCAATATTTCTCATCCAACTTGTTTTTTGCTGGAAAATTCGCACTGTCTGTGCCTTTTTCTTGATAATAGTTGCACTGAAACACTTGTCAGCACAGGTTTGACCATAACAGTTGCATGGATCCCATAGAATTGTGAAATTTTAGGGTTTCTGTCATAGGGTCCCATGTGTCTTGACCTCTATTGTCTTTCCCTATCTTGTATGCTTGAATTTTTCATTGTTTTGACTGGTTGTCTTAATTAATTTGAAAATTTTGTCTCATAAGCTTTGAAGTGAGGTCTAATTGAGTCTTAGGGTTTTAGGTCAGTTAGTCTTTGCTTGATCCTTATTTGTGTCATTCAGATATAGGTTTTGTTGTTATATTGAGTGTTTCTGTTCTATGGAAATCATTGAGAAACATTATTTTCATTTGTTTTAGCTTGTATTTCAAAATTTTCTTTTCAATTGTATTAGTTCAACTTACATTTGGAATATTTTTTTTTTAATCAAGCATAGATTACACTGTTTGACTCTCAAGCTAAAAGAACTACATTATTGTTTGATTCAAAAAGAAAAGTGAAAAATATTTTCATGTAAGTGCATTTAAATAAAATTTCATGTTGATTTGGTTCATGCATTAGTTGCATTTGATCATTTAAAATCAAAAGAAAAAACATAATTAATATAAGTGCATATTAGTAAAAGTGAAAATAATTTTTCTCATGAAAAGTTTCATTTAGGATAGTGAGAAGTGGAAATTATTTTTACTTTTTTCCATTGCATTTGGAAAGCGAAAGTGAATGTTAGTAGAAGCCATTTTGTTAGATGCATTTTGTTTGATCCATTATTGATTGAAACTTCTTCCTGTGATTAGTATAGCTTTCATCGAAATTGAAAGTTTATCTTTTCTCATATAGCTGCATCTTAGCCATTGAGGTGACATCATTTTGACCCTCAAAATTGAAACATAATTCAATATAAACATTAAAATTTACTAAATTAACCTAAGGAGCATTTGAAACTTAATGAAAACATTCAGAGGACTAGGCTAGAGACGTGTTTCGGTATCTATAAACCTAGTACTTGTCATTATCTGCTAGCATTGTATCCGAGGGGTGATATCCCTTTCCACTTATGGAAGTATACAGGATCATTCTGTAGTACTTTTGGGTATATTGAAGGTGCTCCACATATGTTAAGTATATGGGAATGCTCTCATCGAACAGTTATGCATTAGACAACACTAGCATGAACTTGTGCTCTCCGTACCGTCCCATATATATTATTGATTGAAACTTCTTCCTCTGATTAGTATAGCTTTCATCGAAATTGAAAGTTTATCTTTTCTCATATAGCTGCATATTAGCCATTGAGGTGACATCATTTTGAGCCTCAAAATTGAAACATAATTCAATATAAACATTAAAATTTACTAAATTAACCTAAGGAGCATTTGAAACTTAATGAAAACATTTAGAGGTCTAGGCTAGAGACGTGTGTCGGTATCTATAAACCTAGTAGTTGTCATTATCTGCTAGCACTGTATTCGAGGGGTGATATCCCTTTCCACTTATGGAAGTATACAGGATCATTCTGTAGTACTTTTGGGTATATTGAAGGTGCTCCACATATGGTAAGTATATGGGAATGCTCTCACCAAACAGTTATGCATTAGACAACACTAACATGAACTTGTGCTCTCCGTACCATCCCATATATATTGGGATACCCCACTAGGTTGTTATTCTTTAGCTATAGGTAACTCAGTCAGTTGCTCTGTAGACATGATAGATCGAACACAACATTTGGGGAGTTGGTCACCGTACATTAAGTCCTTGGATCTTCCAAGGTGTATATTGCAGTTCATGGATACTTGGTAAACCTTTTTTTCTAACCTACCCCTTTTATTTTGTTTTCTAAATTTCTAAAATCAATTAATTGACCATGGAAAAACATTCTTCCAATGGAAATTCTCAGTAGATCTTAGGTTGAGACTAAAGGAAACAGTTCCTGAGTATACCATCTAAGGAAACCCCTATGATGGGAATACTAATCCTTTTCCTTCTTTTGGAAATATTGGTGTTCCCTATATGGAAACGTTATCCCTTCCTGGGTTTACCATTGGTTTTCTAGTTTGGTTATTTTTGACCTGCATGGTTCTGAATGTCTAGACTTCTCTTGAACTAGCCTCTCATCCAATTGAGTAGTATCAACCTCTGGTTGATCTTAAAGTTGACACTTTACCTTCTTTGACTGTTTGGTCTTCTTCATCTTATTCCACTTCATCTAGTGAAAGCTTGCAAGCTAGTAACGAGGTGGATAAGAAGAATAAGAAAAGGAAGATTTAGAACAAGAAAAATAAGGAAAAATCCAACCAAGCAATCATTGCTAGTAATGAAGTTGACACTAGAAAATATTGCAGTTAGCCCCGAAAAGTGAAATTCCTTTGCATGATTTGTTTCGGTGATCATCTTCTTAGAGATTGCCTTATTACCCCCAAGGTCTTAGAAGTGTGGTCTACATGTTCCCATAAACCTTTGTCATCATCTTCCGGAGATCATGATGGTGATAAAACTTCAACTAGTAATAATAAGGTCCATGGGAAAAAGGGAAATGTGAAATTTCCCTGTAGGTTATGTGAAGGGAATAATCCTATTCAACTTTGTCCTTATCTGGATGAAGCCTCTAAAGTGTTGGATAACCTTGCCACATCTCAACCTCGTCTTCAGACTGGTTATCAGAAGCTTTCCCTCGACCCTCCACAATTTAATCAAGTGGTTGATCGTAAGTCATCTTTAGTTAATCCCACTCTCTCTAAAAGTGAGTCTCATGAGTCTCTTCTCGACCAACCACTGGTTGAGGAAATGGTAGACTTGAATCCACCTTCAGGTAATCACACCTTTCCTATAGAGAGTGAACCTCATACCACTTGTGTCCTTCTTGTTTCATCAAATTCCAATGAGTTGGAGGGAAATCCTCCTATTCCCACAGTACAGTGGCGTGATCCTCCTATTCCCGTAATGCAAGGGGGGAATTCTCCCATTCCCTTGGCATCACCTCCAAGTAGTATGGATGTTTCCTTTGATTGGAGTCGACTGGAAGGCTATCATCTTACTTATTATGTGCCCTTATAGATCATGGTGGAGGATTATAATATGGTTATACCTAGCAGAGCTATAGATGAAGGCATGCATGTTAGTATTTTGTCTTCCACGTCTTCGCAAGCCTTAGGTTCTCTGCAAGTTGTGCCTATTACCCAAAATTTGTTACCTTTCAACAAGGGAACCAACCAGCCATTAGGGATCGTTCCTAAGTTTCCTATTACTTTGTGAGAAAAAATCATCTATCTCAATGTGATGGTTGTTCAAGGCCCTTAGATTTTAATCTACTCCTTTCCCATGACTTTGTTTATGTCATCAAAGCTCTTATCTCTTCTCTCTTTTGTTTGCTATGTTTCTTCCAAGAAGGAAGAATTGTGACCATTGATCAGTTGTCATTCATTATCCCTAATTCAACTCCAAATTGAGCATCTTCCATAAATGGTTCTTACACATAAGTGGTATCTTCCCAACCACAGGCTAATTAAGTGGCCACATGTTCCATGCCCATGTCAATTAATGATCTAGTTAGTAATATAGTGCATCATGTACTAGGGACATTGGAACCCTATCTTTACATTAGATCCCTTGACAAGTATCTCTTCCAGAATGTTGTTCTACCATCTGATGAGAACCTCTTAGAAGCCATGGTCTCTTATAGCCATAATGAAGGTTGTATGAGGATAGTTCTTTTACTATGTCAACCTCATTAAAAAATGAGATAGGTTCCCATGAGGATAGTTATTTTACTATGTCAACCTCATTAAAAAATGAAATAGGTGTCATGAGGATAGTTATTTTACAATGTCAACCACGTTAAAAAATGAAATAGGTACCCATGATGATAGTTCTTTTGCATTGTCAACGTCATTAAAAAATAAAATAAGCCTTCGCGAGAAAAGTTCTTATACTTTTGTCAAGCTCATTACCAAATGAAATAAGGTGTCATCGGCATGGTTCTTTTCCTTTGGGAAGCTTGTTAAAAAAAAGAAATAGATCCCCTTCCAATTTGAGTCTTTGATTAGATCCTAGTCGAGTCTTTCATTTGATATCGTAACTGAACCTTCACTCCATCCACCTGTTAGTAACCAGTAATATACTTAGGTGAATGAAATGAATCTTGGGGAGCATGTACCTTGAATTGAGTAATTATGTTGGAGGCATGAAAACTCCTCTCAAGCATAGTTTATCTCTATTTCAAGCTTGTGTAGAAATGAAACCAAACCCAACCATGGTTTGTTTCCATTTAAAGCTTGTGTAAAAATGAAACCAAATCCAAGGATAGTTTGTTTCCATTTCAAGCTTGTGTAAAAATTAAACCAAATCCAAGGATAGTTTGTTTCCATTTCAAGCTTGTGTAAAAATGAAACCAAATCCAAGCATATTTTTTTCTCATGTTTCAAACTTGTGAAAAAATGAATCTATTTTCAAGTATCCTCAAGCATAGTTTCCCATGTTTCAAGATTGTGTAAAAATGAAACAATTTCCCTTTTTACC
>APFE031627232.1:189067-203027 GCA_000404065.3 Pinus taeda | reverse complement strand
AGAAAGATGCATTTTCATGGACTCTAGAAGAAACAAAGGCCTTCGAACATCTTAAAGAGGCAATGTGCCAAGAACCTGTCTTAGCTACACCAGACTTCACAAAAACCTTTATTGTGGAATGTGATGTTTTAGGAAATGGAATTGGTGTTGTTTTAATGCAAGATGAAAGACCCATTGCTTTTGAAAGTCGTCCAATCAAAGAAATTTTTTTACATAAAGCTATTTATGACAATGAAATGTTGGCAATACTCCATGCACTTAAGAAATGGCGACCCTATCTAATGGGAAGACACTTCAAGGTAAAAACAGCTCATGATAGCCTTAAATACTTTTTAGAAAAAAAATTATCCTCTGAAGAGCAACAAAAGTGGGTCACAAAGATGTTGGGTTATGACTTTGAAATCATCTACAAAAAAGGGAAGAAAACTGTGGTGGTAGATGCACTCTCAAGAAAGGATGAGCATGTGGAAGCATTGTTGTGTGCCATTTCTATTATCCAACTAGATTGGATAAATTTAGCGAGGGAGGAATGGAAGAATGACGAAGAAGTGTGGGCACTTAACATAAAAATACGATGGGAGGAGTGATTCACGTGACCATTTGGCAAATGGACTAAAGATTATGGAGTAGAGCCTCATCTGAAGTGGGTACATCTATTTTTTCATACATGGGATGTTATATCGATGAATTGGTACTTGGAGATGGAGCTCAGCCATGGCACTAAAGAATGGGATGCTTTGCGCCAAGGAATTTTTATGATGTTTAGATTTGAGGATGGGTTTGAATGTATGGATGAAGCATTGGAGGAGGTCAAGGAAACAATCTTTAGGATACCAGAGGATCCTCTAGATTTGATTCAACATGATTGGACTACCCAGCTGAGCCACACGTTGGAGTGCTACAATGTGACAGTGGAAGAAGAAGATGAAGACCAAAGGAATATTAACATTCCCAAGACTGAAGGTCAGCATGAAGTTGAAGGACTACAACTAGAGAATCCAAACATCATTGAGACACTCGAAACTAGACAGGTGAATATTAGTATGGAGGTAGAGATGAAGCTTGCACATATTGGGGACTACTGGGATGATGCAACTGTAGATAAGGTCATCGAATTGCTCCATGAATATCAAGATTTGTTCCCCATGATGTTTTCAGATCTGAAAGGGATAATAGGGGACTTGGATGTCATGAAGATCACTCTAAAGCCATATGTGAAGCCACTTAAGCAAAGGCCTTACCACCTCGAACCGAAGTATAAAGAAAGGGTTTGCTTGGAGTTGGATAAAATGCTTGCAACAGTCATCATTGAACCCGTAGAAGAGTCTGATTGGGTAAGCCCAATGGTAGTTTAGGACAAGAAACAGAAGGATGAGATACTAATATACATAGATCTCAGGAACTTCAATGACACTTCTGTGAATGATCCTTTCCCAACTCCATTCACCAATGACATGTTGGATAATGTTGGTGGCCAAGAAGCACATTTGTTTACTAATGGGTTCTCAGGGTACCATCAGATCAAGATCACACCAGAGCATAGAAGTAAGATGACCTTCGTGATTGAATGGGGATGCTCCCAGTATATGGTGATGCCTTTTGAGTTGAAGAATGCTTTGGCGGTCTTCTCACACGTATTCATCGAAACGTTCAAATATTTCATTGACAGATTTCTGGAGGTATAATTTGACGATTGGACCATGTTTGGACTAGTAAAGCACCATGTAGCAAGTCTGTGCTTGATGCTAGATACATGTCAGAGGTACCAGATCACACTCAATATGAAGAAATGTTTTTTCTATGTCCCTTTTGGGATCTTGCTTGGTCACATTGTATGCAGATAGAGCTTGATGGTAGACCCTATGAAGATGGTGGTTATAATAAATTTGGAGGCACTAAGAAGTGTGAAACAACTATGCATGACGTTGGGCATATAGGGTACTATAGAAAGTTCATCAAAAGCTATGCCCAGATCACCGCACCGATGGAGAAACTGTTAAAGAAGGATGCTACATTCTACTGGAATGAAGAATGTGAGAGGAGCTTAGATGTTCTCAAAAAGAAAATGGTCACCATGTCGATCCTTGTCTTCCCAGATTAGAAGAAGGAATCTCATGTGCATGTCGACATGTCATGTATTGCACTAGGAGTAGTACTGGCATAGGTTGACGAGAGAGAATTGGATCATCCTATAGCGTTTGAAATTAAAAATCTATTTAAAGTTGAGAAGAATTATTCAATGGGAGAGCGCGAAGATATGGCTATGGTATACGTGCTCCAAAAGTTCTGGCACTACTTTCTAGGCGGACATATATAGACCATTCTGAATTGAAGTACTTGGTGAACAAGCCTGTTATTTCAAGAATATGATTTTGAAGTTATTTTGAAACTAGGATGATTGAATGCTAGATTGGATCATTTGTCGCGCATTGAAACATGAGAGGAGCCTATTAATTTGGAGGAAGGACTACATGATGCGTAGCTCTTTGTAGTGCGTATTGTGGATAGTCAATTTGAAGATATTATACACTTCCTAATGATGGGAACAGATCCAAAAGGACATATTAGACAACAAAAGAAGGAATTTGTGGTGTGCAGAGAGACTTTTCTGTCATTACAGGGCACTTGTATAAAATGGGATCAGATGAAATACTATGATGTTATGTGCTAGAATTTGAATGAAACAAAATCCTCACTAAGGCTCATGGAGGAGTTGTGGGAGGACATCATGCGAGAAAAGCAACAGTGCAGAAGATTCTACGTGCTGGGTTGTGGTGGCTGACAATGCATAAGGATTCAAAAGAATATTGTAGGGCATTCGATGCATGCCAAAGGACTAGCAGACCATGATGGAGAGATGAGCTGCCTTTGAATCCATAGATATTGTTACAACCTTTCGAGAAATGGGTGATTGAATTTGTGGGACCAATTCAGTCTCCAGGGAAGAAGACAAGTACATGGTACATCATTTGTCGACTGAGTGTTTAACCAAATGGGTGGAGGCGCAACCTTTAAAGGAATGTAGAAGCGCAAAAACACTAAAATTCATCTTTGAGTACGTACTAACAAGGTTTGGCTATTCAAAAATTTTAATGAGCGTTTGTAGTACTCATTTTCTTAATGAAATGATCAACGTGTTGATAGAGGAATTTCAGGTTTACCATCAGAAGAGTATGCCATATCACCCACATGGTAATGGATCAGTAGAAGCATTTAATAAGATATTAGAGAGCACACTGATGAAGGTTTGCAATGCAAAAAGAAATGATTGGGATTTGTGCATACCCGTGGTGCTATGGGCTTACATAATAACTTGTAAGAAGTTAACTGGACAAATGCCTTTTAGGTTGGTTTATGGTGTTGAAGATGTGATGCCAATGGAATACATTGTACCTAGTTTGTGCATAGCAAAATTCAAAGGAATGGTGGATCACGAAGCCATGGAAGAAAGGCTCATGCAGCTAAAAGAACTAGAAGAGGATAGGTTTCTCGCTAGATTCCATTAGCAAGTTTAAAAGGAACGCAGAAAGGCATGGCACAATCAACACATCAAACTGTGCACCTTCAAGGTAAATGATTTAGTGTTATTATATGACAACAAGATTCATAAATTTCCTGGAAAATTTTGGATGCATTGGCTGGGGCACTATGTCATCATGGAGATTACCGATGGTGGAGTAGTTCACTTAGTGAAGTTGAATGGTGATCCATTCCTAGGGAAGTTGAATGGTAGCTGATTGAAGCCATACACTGGGATCCATCCAGCTGACTATATGGACGAAGCATAGTCTTATCACTCTAGGCAGCTCAAAGGAGGCACGAGACCATAAACTAGAATGCCAGGGTTGTAGAGTTGCGCAGTTGGGGTACTGCGCAGAATGGAGGATTGTCATAGTGTCAGCAAAAGCGTGAGGGGAGCTGCATTATTGAAGAAGAGACCATGCAGGGTAGATGGAAAGTGACTGTTATGGTGACTGTTCATGACTTGACGTAGGAAAAAAACTAAGGCGAGCAGGGGGTAGAAATTAATTTAGAAGTTAAGAGAAAGATCTTTGAAAATTTTTCGCCACTCTAGCATTTATGAAAATGATCAGGTGATCATGTCCTACGTGGAAAAAATGCTCAAATTTGGAATTGCTCAGAGTTGGTTGAAACGCGAATTTCTGGATAGGCCTTGTCAAAATGATCCTGTAGCCACGAACGAAACTCAAATCCAAGATCGTATGGAGGAGTTATCGCATTTTGAAAATGCCCAAAAAGCTACCAAATTTGAATTAAAAAAAAAATTAAATTAAAAAAGAATATTTTGAGGAATATTCCTCAAAATATTCCATTGAATATTCCCCAGAATATTCGCGGGAATATTTTGTTTTGGAGGACCAATCAGGAGCTGACACGTGGCAAGCCCAGAGGCTTCCATATGGCCCCAAGTTTGTAGGTTTATGGTCATAAAATATTTGTATGTTCGTAGGAATCGACCCCGGGTTGGGTGGCCACCAGCCCACAGGCCTGACCGGCCTGCCTATACATTGGTTCTTACCAACCTTAGGTCACATATCATATATAAATTTTGTTTAAGGTAAGGTTTGGGCAAAAAACAGGCTAGCCCCTAACAATATTACGAAGGATCAGAACCACAGGCTTAAATCGACAACAATCTGTCACCATCCCTATTACCCCTCTCCCGCATCTTGGAGGACTCATTCTGAGACCTATGAGAAGTGACATGACCTGCAAACACTTGCATTGCATTCCCCTGAACATGAACTTCATTTTCCGTGAAGACATCTCCTGCTTAAAACCCCTAAAAATAACCCTTTTTCCATTGGCGCGGTTCTATAGTGCAACCCTCTCGCCAATGAGGGGAATCCTCCAAAGAGGGCGTGCTAGTTGGCGCTCTGTCACAAAGTCGCACTCACGCCAACCATAATCAGTGGTGTTTTTTAACAAATAAATGGCGGAAGATTCATCCTAACAAATTCCTGGACTGGATCTATCTTGAGTTGGGTGGTTTGGCTTCGGATTTCCATAGAGAGGAAGTGGTTTTCCACATCTCATGGAATCTTCCTTGGTGATAAAGCCAATCCCATGATTATTATGGATGATCCCAACTCCCCTTCATCCATCTATAAAAGCTTGTCCATTTTCCTTGGGAATCTAGTTCCAGAGTTCCAGAGATTGAGATTTGTCAAGTTTCCAAGAGCTTCATGCTGCAAGAGCCTTCTTCATTCCCATAAGGCCAAATCCAAGTAAGGAGATTCTTTTCCAATAACCAAAGAGAGAGAGGCTTGTTCCTATTCCCAACAAGTTTTGCAAGACATGTGCTACTGACTACCCAGCCAAAGGAGAATCTAGCGTCAGAACTATGGTTGTATTCTTCTTTGTTTATTATTAATAGACGACTATTGGTTATGGTTCCACTCTTATTGTTCTTTGTGATGATGATGAGTTATATCCTTTTTGACTGATATATAGTTGCATATGCTGGATTTTATGTTTGTGTTTGTGTCGTTTCTTGTATGTGCAGGTGTCCATTCATGGGGATCATGGGGATAGTGATCTACCGGAGCAAAGGAACGGGAGCATCACCTCTTCTACAAGAACTAGCGTTGGAATCTAGGTAGGCCCTCATTATTGGTCTTTAATTTGCAATTAGGAACTTGCGCTGTAGCGTTGTATGATTGTTGCTAGACCCGGTCTGGGCTAGTAGGGATCGCCTCTGTCCGCAGAGGGGATTTACCTCCTCAACATGACCACGATAGTAAACATTGAATTCCACCTCTAACAGTTCTGACAAATTTGGCAGAGTGTGCCATTGTGGGTGGAGTTAGCCAAATTTAGCACGACTAACTCCAATTAAGCCAAGTTTAGTGGAGTTTCTTTAGGGGAAACTGGACAAAACTTCAAGAGGTCATAACTTTCACTAGGGAGATCCTTTTGGAGTGAGTTTTTTATTTTATTTAGGGTATTATGAGAATTCCAGAGCCAATGGTATAGGCTTTAGAGCCAATAGATCTTATCTTCAAGTGTTTTTTTAGCGAAGAAGCTTGGAGAGCCATTAGGGCATAGGGAGTGTTGGAGCTATATTAGGCTATGGTTAGCCATTGGAGGTGAAATAGAAGTGATTCTTGACAAATTTTTGTCTTCTAAACTCATTTTCACAACTTATTTTTCTTGTTTAGGCTTTCTTCTCACTGTATAACCAATTTGAGCATCTAATAAGAGTAAGGACATGCCCGTTTAGGAGCCTTGGACCTGGCAAATGTAGCCGAGGAGGGTGAACTACCGTATCAGTTGCTATGATATATTATGTGAATTTATCTTGCTATGTTTTAGATTTGATATGATAAATAGTAAATTGAATTAATCCTCCTTCACACATAAGACTCAAAAATTTATCAAAAAACACTTTGTTTCAATTGCAAGACATCAGTAATAGTTTGAACATATAATTTAATGGAAATGAATACCTTGCACAACAAATAAAAGTAGTTTCATTTTTAGATCAGTTGGTATCGGAGCTCAGTTTTGAGTATTAGTTTTGTGCAAATATATTTTTTATTGTTTTGCAAGTTTTAATGCTTACCAGGATTAAGCTTCAAAGAGGGAAAAAACAATTGGTTAGAGCATAAGATAATCCTCAACCAAGGAGGGTGAGGGTGCCAGTATCTCCACCTTTTGATTCACCTTCAATAGCCTTAAAAGAAGCTTCAAGTATGTCTAAAAGGGGAGGGGGAGTTCCTAAAGACATGGATCGAAGAGAGGAAGAACGGGTATTCAAAAAATCATTTTTGGACATGACTGAGATGGTAAGAATATTATACCAAGAAAGGAATGATAGGTTGCTTGGAGAAGGGTCTAAACATCAGAAAGGAGAGGGCTCTTCAGGAGGAAATAAAGGTGATGATAATTCAAAGAAAGGACATGGAGGAAATGGCGATCCACCATCTCCATCATCATCCTATTCCTCTACATCTTCATCCTCTACCTCGGTAAATCAACCTCACAAGCCTAAATATTCTAGAAAAAGTCCATTTTTAAAGCTAGATGTTAAATTTGAATTACCGATGTTTAATGGTGAAGTCAATGTAGAGAAACTTGAAAATTAGATAAGATAGTTGGAAGTTTATTTAAGGATTTATAACTTACATGATGACGACACCAAGATTGAGTTAGTCTCTTTAAGAATGGATGGAGCAACATTGGTATGGTGGGAAGCCAAGACCAAGGATAAATTCAAAAAATTGGTATGCTTACTTTATTATGGGTTGAATTTATTTCCACAATTAAGAAGCAATTTTATCCTCTTGCTCATTTACAAAAGTCTATAATTAATTGGCAAAGTTTTAGGCAACTTAAAGGACAAAGTGTTCAAGAATACACTCAAGAGTTTAGGAGAAGAGCACTCTTATTAAGGGTATACTTACAAAGTCAAGACACTTTGTTAAAATATGTAGGTGGTTTGCACAACTACCTTAAACATACTATCCTTATGTTCACTCCTGTTAGTCTAGATGAAGTTTGTGTACAAGCTACGCATTTAGAGACTAGAGGGAAAAACACTTTTGATGGAAATGAGGGTAGTGATTTTAAAGGAAAAGAAAGAAAAAGGATTGCAAACTCTAGAAAGGAAAAATGGAAATTATTTTGCAAGAACTCTTCAAAATCAAGCCACGATGAAGACCATCATTGGAAGCTTCATCCGGAGTTGAAACCAGAGAAATATAAAACCAAAGACCAAACCAAAGAAAAGGAGAAAACTGTAGCAACTGTTGAACAAGACTTAGGGTTTGAATCAGGTGATGAGACAAAAAGTATTGTCATGGTATTAAAGAACATAAAGGGGAAAGAGGTTGTAAAAGAAACAAATCCCAGTTCTAGCACATTAAACTGTCACAAAGAAACTCAAAATGAAAAGAGGAGGATAGAGCTATTTCATGTGAGGGTAATTTCAAACCACACAAAGAGAGACATACTTTTTGATAGTGGGTCTCAAGCTAATCTCATCTCAGAAGATGTGGTCAAACAGAAGAAACTTGAGACAATTCCACATCCAAAGCCTTATCCACTTGGGTGGATATGCAAGGATGCAAACTTACAAGTCTCAAAGAAGTACATCTTATGCTTCGCCATGACAACTCATTATGTTGACATAGTTGAATTGGATGTAGTACCGCTTCACATTACAAGTGTTGTGTTGGGTAGTCCATATTTATTTGACAAAAAGGCAATCTTCCATCGCCATGAGAATAAGTATCACCTGTTCAAGGATGGAAGCGAGTACATTGCAAGAGCACATAAGAAGAAGCTAGAATCTTCTTTAGTCCACGCGGGGCAATTGAAAAGGCTAGTTAATGCAAGTCAAAATATAACTTTGTTGATGGTTAAACAACAAGATTTTGTACAATTTCATTTTCATATTATTGTTGATATAAATGATGATATGTTTTAGTCTGATAATAGTTCATCTTTGAAAGAAGATGACAAAATGTTGCACAAGATACCTTTGGTGTCGATCGGTGCAAAGAACGAAGTGTCAGTGCAAAGTGGTGCAAAATTCCATGAGAAGGAAAAGCATGGAAGCAAAGAGGGCACATAGTCCAGGATGGGTCAATGTTGGCTTCAGGATGACATATTGGTATGGCGAGAAAACTTGGTAAGGATTCGACACAAATACAAGGCTCATTTAGCAAAAATTTTCCATGTGAATAGTTGGTAAGGTAAACTTTATTTTAAGTCTTCTTTGAAGTTTGATTATTGCAGAAATAGTATGCTTTCTGCAAAGTATAGTTGTTGTTTTGCAAATTTCAAGAATTTTCATCATGACTCAGTCAATCTTGGAAATGGTTGGTTAATGAATTCAAGGGAAAAATTATCTTTTTATGAGAAGCTCAATTTGATGAAGTTAGGAAGATTTCACTTATTCAAGGTTGGAAGAGAGGAGAATCAGTCTCGTTGTCTTCATTTTGGATAATCAAAGAGATTTTGGGGTCCAAAAGCTTCCCATTTGGGAGGTTTGATCAGGTGATCATGTCTTAAGTGGAAAAAATGCTCAAATTTTCAATTGCTCGGAATTCATTGAAACTAGAATGTATGGATAGGCCTTGTCAAAGCAATCTTGTAGCTATGAATAGCACTCAAATACGACACTGTATGGAGGAGTTATTGCATTTTGAAAATGCCAAATAAACTGCAAAATTTGCATTTTAAAAAAATTAAAAAAATAATATTTCGAGGAATATTCTTTAGAATATTCCATGGAATATTCCCCAAAATATTAATGAGAATATTTTGTTTTGGAGGACCAATCAGGGGCAAACACGTGACAAGCTTGGAAGCTACCACGCGGCCCCAAGTTTGCAGGTTTATGGTGGTAAAATATTTGTATGTTCACAGGAATCGACCCTGGATCAGGTGGCCACCGGCCCAGAGGCCCGACTAGCCCACTTATACATTGCTTCTTACCAACCTTAGGTCACGTATCATATATAAATTTTGTTAAGGTAAGGTTTGGGCAGAAAAGGGGCTAACCCCTAACCATATGACCAAGGATCAGAACCATAGGCTTAAACCGACGGAGAAAACTGTGAACACAACGGTTAAGGTAACGACCCATGTGACCATGATAGCAAACATTTAATGCCACCTCTAACGGTTGTAACAAATTTGGTGTAGCACGCCATTTTCGGTGGAGTTGGCCAATTTAGCTGGGCTAACTCCAGTTAAGCCAAGTTTAGTGGAGTTTCTTTAAGGGAAACTAGACAAAACTTCAGGAGGTCATAACTTTCACTAGGGAGATCCTTTTGGAGTGATTTTTTATTTTTATTTTTGGTATTCTGAGCATTCCAAATCCAATGGTAGAGGTTTCAGAGCCAACAGAGCTCAGCCTCAGGTGTTTTTCTGGCAAAGAAGCTTGGAGAGCCATTAGGCCTAGGGAGTGTTGGAGCTGTATCGGGCTATGGTTAGCCATTGGAGGTGAAAAAAAAGTCATTCTTGACTATTTCCTATGTTCTACACTCATTTTCACAGCTTATTTTTCCTGTTCCTGATTTCTTCTCATAGCATAACTGATTTGAGAATCTAATAAGAGTAAGGTGTTTATGGGAAAACTAGTGTCTTTTCGATCTGCTAGTCCCCCTAAGACAGGTAGCTATCTTAGAAACAAACAATCAAAGAAAATTGTGATTTTCTTTACGTATGATAGATAAGAGAGAAGCAAAGAGGACCAACTTGGATCTTCTTCTTGGCTCCTTTCTTGTTTCCTCTCTCCCTTGATAGAGCTTGCCACTCCTCTCCTACTTGTCATGCTTTAGAGAATACCCGTAGAGACAAAGTAACAAAAAACCATCAAAGCATCTTGATCTATAATACCATAAATAATGCAGAATCAGAAATACATTGACCATACAATTGCATTCATAAATAACAAGATTCATAAATACACGATTATATGGATGAAAACTCAAAGAACTTTATTAATAGTAGAAATAGAAGAGAGGATTACAACCCAGCTGTTTGATCCAACCTCATCCTCCCAACATCAATGCCCTCTTCACCTCATGAAGAGCATGATCACCCAACAATAAAATGTCTATTCTCAAAGAAAAACTAACAACACTTCCTTACAAATTACAAAAGTCCAGCTTCTAGAGCTCTCATATGAGGGATCCATTTATAGATGCAAAGGGTGTGAGTCAGTTCTGGGTTTTTGATTAGTGTCATTCCACTGATAGTTCTTGGTTCCAGTTAGAGATTTCTTTGATCTCTTACTCATCACTAGGCGAATTCAGAGAGGCAAGTGTCATATGAGAAATTTCTAGAAGATTCCCTGGGCATCCACTTAGCAAACTGTCTCTGTCATTTGTCCATTCTCACTCATCGCACCCTACAGAAGGTCTTTTCAGTATGCATCGCACTTCCCATGTGTATCAGGTGAGATGCATCGCACCCTAACCATGGAGCAGTCAGTATGGTCCAATTTTGGCCAGTTCTGAGTGGTTTTTCAGGTAGAACTTCTCAGAAATGATGTAATCAATTGACCATGATTCTTTAGGGTATGAAACAACATTTTAGGGGTTAAAGAGCCCTTGGTGTATCTACATATATGATTGGGGTTGTAGTGCCCAAGTATGTCTATAACAGTTTCCCCCTAAAGCATGAGGTCTTAAATCTTCTGATGTCAGGTGAAATCCTTTATCATGAGGATCTGAAGTATTCGAATTGCAAGGTGACCTATATAAAATACAATACAATACATCATCATCATATTATTTTCATGATCTAGTTGAGGTGGGCATTCCCATGCTCAACTTTATAAGTTCATTTTCATGTACACAGGACAGATAATCGTCTGCTATTGCAGATTGGTGATTCTTGTGGAGTCATCATCTCTTAGCTTGGATGATCATCTGTGCAACTTCTGTGTACATTTGGTGTCTTTATTTTCCTGAATATATCACAGTCCAGATGGATGAAACTAGATCTGTGTTCTTCAAACTCGTTCAATGTTCGCCTGATGTACAAGTCGATCCATGTGAAAAGATGTTCTGAAGTCAAACACAGAAATACATCGCCTGATTAACAACCAATGATGTAATCTATTAACATGCGCAAGACGAATCATTGATAATGATAATGACCCTTAAGGTACTATATACAATTCACATGGTGTGAGTATATGATCTGATGTCGAACACCATGTAAAATCTTTTGGTCGAAGGCCATTAATGTAAACCTGTCGCTGGAAGCGAGAAACTTTCCATTGAGGCATGTAAGCTTTGAAGTACTAAAAGGGTTGTTCCTAACTCAAATTTTTGGATAATGAGCTTATGTCGACAAGAGGTGACCTGTCATAGGAGGGCCTTAATGTATCCCTAATCTATGACACGAAATGAATCAAATGATTTTCTGGAGGTGAAAACGATTTGATGATACAAGGTTTAGGAATGGAAGTCATGGAAAATGGAGGGTGAAGGTATTGCAATGGATGAGGCGTTAGTTGGGTGGTGAATTCTATGAATGACTTCTCTTGAACATATCAGTGACACTGAGATGGATCAATATCATTAACCCCAAAAATGGATGCTATGGAGGACCAACGGTGATATAACCGGTGAATGAAATAACCCAACCCGACTCAATCATGGTGATGGAGAGAAACTGTCATTTTCAAGAGTGACCTGCTACCAATCAAGATCTTCAAGTTTTCTTCCCTTTTTACCCAGTCATTGCTGATCAATACTTCTTTATTTTTGTTAAGCTTGAGGAGGATAACATGTGCTTGTTCTATAATTTTCCCTTCAGGCAAACTTGTCACTATGTTTTAGCGAGCCTAGCGACAATGAAACTTGTTCTTGTCTTGGTGGACAAGTTTGTTGCTATTATTTTAATGGGTTTAACGACAAGGATAACTCGGTCCTTTTCATGTTTAGAGAGTTTGAAAACAGATGAAAAGGAAACTCCACAATCCTTTTCGTAGCATAATCCCTTAAGTCCGGAAAAGTATAAAATAATATGAAAGGGATGACTTTTCGATCACTTTAGTGAGCTGACAAAGACAAGTGCTCGATATTTTTTTCGAATGATCCCTCAGGTCCAAAAATATTAAAATGCAGAGGAGGGATGACGGCTCCCCTTACTTTAACAAGCTGGAAATGCCAGTAGCTCGGTAATATTTTCATATTTAACGAGTCTTAAAAGATCTTAAAAGTGACTCATTTTTAGGAACGAGTGATGTTTTCAGGTAGCTACTGGTTCCAGGTAAGTTTGGAACTTCTTAAACATGGCAGTGTAAAGAGGGTGGCTCACAAAATCACTAGTCGCAACTATTCCTCAAAAGGGTAACCAATCAAGTGGAAGCATGTAATCGGCCAAAATAATTGAGGTGATGGTAAGAACAAAACCAAGGCTTAAAAGGCTGATAGCATGGAAATCATAGAGGTCGTTTACTGAAGGCGCGTTTATTTTTTAATGAGATTGAACCTTTCATTAACATATGCTCAGTGGCGGGTTTATTATTTAATGAGCTTGAACCTTGCAGAAACATTGCTCATGCCAATCGTTTTAAAGATGCCTCTCATTCGTAGGTTTATTTTTTATTAAGCTTGAACTCTACGATAACATGTGCTCATTGCCTTTTTATGTAGGCTAGAAATGACCAAACTACAAAGCTAACCACATTGATAACTAAGGAGCTATTGAGGTTAGGTAGGATAGTTTTGTCTTCCTCCTAGACAAAACACTTCCTTTGCTTCGTTCGCGCACTGCAGACAAAGGTGAATGGTGGTTAGACCAATCACCTAACCTGAGAAGAAGCTAAAAAAAGAAATTGGTCACTTTTCACTTTCATAAAAGAGGTTTGCATTCCCCCAGGTATTGAGAAAATGAGAATTTCCAGGTTACCTTATGGAAGTCCCTACATTTAAGCAGGATTGTTTCATCCGCAGAGCAGACAAAATACTTCCTTAGCTTTGTCCATTGAAATAGAAAAAGGTGAATGATGTGAGCTTCCAATCACATAACTTGTGAGGAGATAACTATTTCAGACTGATCCCATACCCTACAAGGAAATGATGTTTCAAAATAATCATATAACCTACAAGGAAATCTATTTTTTCAACTGGGTTCGCCTACCGAAGCAGACTAGGGTGCATGCCCCCTAAGCTTTGTTACATCCACCAGACTACTTTCGGTAATTAAGTGGATGAACAGAAGGTTGAAGAGACATTCTTGACGTAAAGAGACCATTTAGGGATGATGTTTGACTTGTAGTTGCATTTGAACTGAGAAATTAAAGTTGGTCGATAAGTTGCACCACTCTGCCTTCATGCGGGAAACACATCACTCAAAAGAGTGTCGAAACAATAGCTCCCATGTTGTAAACATAGTCACGTCCAAGGAGTAGATTGTAATCTAATGGTACTTTGAGTACCATCATGTTCAAGTGAACAATTTTCATTTT
>APFE031627232.1:165088-186698 GCA_000404065.3 Pinus taeda | reverse complement strand
CTATCTTGGCATTGAAGTAACCCAACATCCAAAATCCATATTTATTTCTCAAAAGAAATACATTGGATATTTGTTAAACAGATTTGGCATGACAGAGTGCAATCCTCTTTTTGCTCCAATGGAACAAAACTTAAAGCTCACATCTATTGAAGGAAATGAATTTGAGGATGCAACAAAGTATAGACAGCTTATAGGAAGTCTCATCTACCTCACTACTACCAGACCGGACATTTCATTTGCTGTTGGAATCCTCTCGAGGTTTATGCAAAAGCCTTATGAGGGACATTGGTCTACTGCAAAAAGAGTTCTAAGGTACTTGAAGGGAACTCAAGACCTTGGAATCAAGTATACACAGGTGGACGACTTCAGCTTGATTTGATACTCTGATTGAGACTTCGATGGAGACAAAGAAACTGGGGTATTTACTTTAGGATATGCTATGAGTCTTGGATCAGGAGTTGTCTCCTGGAGATCACGCAAACAATCAGTTCCAACAGATTCCACAACAGAAGCAGAATACGTGGAAGTAGCTGAAGCAACAAAAGAAATTGTGTGGCTCAGGAAAATTCTTGAAGATTTGTAGGTAAAACAAGTACAATCAACTCCACTCATGATTGACAACACCTTTGCAATAAAGTTGGCCAAGAACCCAAAATTTCATGATCAAACGAAGCATATCAATACAAAATATCATCTGATTCGACATCATGTTGAGGGCAAAACAATCCATCTGCATCATTGTTCCACAAATGAGCAAATTGCAGACATCTTCACCAAAGCACTTGGAAGGGAAAACCTTGAACGATTCAGAATGATGCTTGGACTCACCAACATCCCTTTGGATTAAGGGGGGGAATGTTGACACCTTATATTCATGATTGAGAATTTTATGTAAATAAAATAAATTGGGAAGGTGAACAGTCATCGGGAGATGAACTGAATAATCACTCCCTATTGTATATAATAATGGGTTACCTATGGAATAATATATGAATCAGTTTTCTGCCAAACTGGAGTTACTCCTGGCCTGACAAATACCTTCATTTTGGAAACTATAAATTTATTACTAATCCAAAATTCATTATTTCTATTTTATTCAAATTCCCAACTTGCCTTCTAAAATTGAATCTTAGGTAGGATATGGTCTCCTTCCATTATATCAAATTATATATATATATTCATCTCACATTCCCAAATGTACTCTCACATTTATTAGGAGAAGACATGGTCCTCTCCATTTAATTATATATATATATATATTATATATATATATATATATATATATATATATATATATATTATATATATCTATTATTCATCTCACATTCTCAAATGTACTCTCAGATTCACTTGGGAGAAGACATGGTCCTCTCCCATTAATTTCCCAATTTTATATTCATATCACATTTTCAAATGTTCTCCCAGATTTACTAGGGAGAAAAGAAGTCTACTGTAAGGATGGAGGAGAAGTTAATGACATTAATGAGAGGTGGTTGAGATGGAGAAGAGAGGGAGGGTATAAAAGGGAAGGAGGAAGGGAGAAAAGGGCATGGGGGGTCTTGCTTTGATTTTGGGGTTGGCTGTGATTTTGGAGACCTAAGGAACCCGTGGAGGTTTCTGGGGTTTGTTGAGAGGAGGGAAATATTGTTCATCTTGGTCTGGATTATTCGTCTTGGACACACATTACATCTAGTTGGACTTGGGCTCGGAGGGCTAGCGAACGTGTGGAGGTTTCTTGGGCTAGGAATTATTTCCTAGTTGGTTGGGAGGTAAATCCAGTTGGGTTAGTCAAAAGGAGCATTCAGCAGGAGCAGCAACTCAAAGGCATCTCCACCAGCCACCGGTACAGGTATTCCTCTACAGATTACTCATGTAAATTTATTGAAATGAAATATTCGCTATAAGTTATAGGGATTAGAATGTAAATGATAAAATTTTCATTGTTTAAAAAGTCTTGTGAGAAAGTAAATCATTACCTCTTATTGCATTTAAATTCTAGAGAAATAGATTTGTTAGAAGAGCCTAGGATAGGGCATTACACATGGTATCAGAGCTTTGGTTCGAAATCTGGACCCAAAGCCCACTAAACCCCAAATTCCATTATAAAGAGCTTGTAACCCTCGAGATTCCCCTCAAGCCAGGTATGATCTATAAAGCATCTAAAGCATCTAAAGTCGCCGAATAGGCTTTAGCTACCATTGCCATGTTGGCATAACAAAACCTAGGCAACACATCGTAAGTTAACGAATTTTCTAGTGGAGAGAAAAGGAAAGAGTTGCAGCTAGACAGTTCATTCAAGGACGGGACGAGCAATAGAAACATTATTCCGATAGAACATGAAAGGGCCACATGATAATTGCTGTAGAAACAAGAAGTTGGAGGCAAACTAGCAAGCTGATTTCCTTCAAAAACTCTGTATTTCAAGGGCTTTTTGTACATTAACATATGTTGGAGGTTTTCTCTCCAACGTAACAAAACTTGTGGATGTATTCTTGGTGTGGATGTGCCTTTTATTTTGATATCTTGTTCTTACTATTTCTAGTTTAGAATTAGGATATCTGTAAGGAATGCCATTGCATGTTAAGCGACCAAGAAGCAGACAATAAAGCCATAACAAGAAGAATCCAAAAGAAAATATTCCCTTTGTAAAATTACACTATCCCATTTGAATTGCTGGCTGCAAGCTGTGGTGTTGTCCTGTGTCCATAGTTGATTTCTCGTTCAGAAGTTAGTAGTATGTAGTAGAGCTATGTTGCACAGTTTTGAAAAATATAACAGAGGTTTCTTTCACAAAAAAAAATATTATGTAGCCACATTTTAATTTATCCAAGAGTCGCACAGGTCATAAGGCTCAAGTCAAATGGCTGTGAATAATTCATCACTCCAGTTTCTGAGTCAAATGCAGAAAATTTTACAGAGAGAATGCCAATCTACCAACAAACTTCAGTCCCAACTAGAACCAACAAATATAAAATTCTATTTGCATTCAGACCAGTGTTTTGTACTTGAGTTTCTGACCTAAAATGTCTGGTTAATTAGTCACTGCAACATTAATCAAATCTTTTTCTAAAATATCTATGAGAATGCATTACAAATTTACAGCATATAAATAGCAAAGATCATCACAAGAGATTGTATTTCCAAGTGGATAAGAACGAAAGAACAAGTTGTACGTTATCTATAAACAGTTCAATAAATCCTGTAAGTTTCTCTACCTTCATTGTCTTGAACTATTTATAGGTTTTATTCCAGGTAGGTAAAATTAGAAGTTTTGACTTTTCCAATCGAATTGAAAAGACAATATGTTTAGAGCCGTTTAATCAGGCTTATACATCGACAAATAAAAGAAACAACATGCAACTTTGACTAGGCATTCCATGCGGGTTTGCTGATTTACACTGATAAAAATTACAACAGTTTACCTTTGATTATAACCTATTAACCAGTGAGGTTTCCTTAATAAATTTTTGCCTTCTAGAAACACTAGAAGGTTACCGAGGTAATCATATGCATAGCAATATTCAATACATCTAACCAGATAAATGTCGCACAGTGTTGCTTTAATAGCGATTGATATGTATGCATCTTCTCGACAAGAGGCATAAATTCCTACCTCAAGGTATAAGCAATTTAGAAAGGCAATCTTCAACATCTTTTGCATTGCTCCAGCTATGAACGTGAGCTTTAATAAGATCAGGGTTCTAACTAAGAAGTTTCGAAAGTGGGTACCTGAAAATAAATATGGATTGTTCAAACTTCAGACCAATGGAAACAACTATAAGATACAAAAGATTGAAGAATTTTATGTTTATAAGTGCAAACAAATTAGTAGCTTGACCCTTGTCTTGCAAGGACATGATCTTCACTCCCCAATTTCAATGAAGGGCATAAATCTCCCCTGTCATCTCCCAAATAAATGAAGCGTTTCTTGGATTCTGGAAGGAAAATTCTTTGTTTGCCATCTACTATTGCTCCCTGCAACATATGTTAGAGTAAATATTATTATTTCATACGTAGGCTACAAGCATAATTTAAGAGTGTACCATACAATGATTGCAATCTTGGGCAAGCTAAAACAGTTGAATCCTGCATGGGGATTGATCAGAGAAAGGAAGGATATGGCATGGTGACCCATCAAACTCTATTGATCATGATGCGTAGGTATTCGACTGCTGGCGATGTAGGAAGAGCTGTGAGGACTTTCCATGCACTAGAGAAGTTCAAGTTAAAGGTGGATATCAATGCATTTCAGGGGCTTCAATGCTAATTGCCTCTCCAACATATCTGAAAGCTTTGTGACATTGAAAACATTCGAAGGGACTGATTTTATTTCCATATATGTTCTAGCATTTTCCCATTTGATCATAAGAAGAGGGGTGGATGTATCTTCCCTAATGACAGTTCTTGTATTTTCAGATATGTTTGGAATATCTACAGTGTCTCTCGAAGATAGATCTACAAACTATGTTGATTCTTGGTGTTTGGGATTAACTTGATTCGAGATTGGATAAAAGCAGTGGTGATTAGTTCTATAATCCTCACACTATGTGGATCTTCCATTTATGTGTTTTTATCTGGGGTTGAGATAACACTTTAGTCTGTGATCAAGAGGTAGCTAAATGGATGGAAATTGATTGTTCATGGCTCAGCTCCAATATTGGGCCCAACTATAGCCTTTACAATCTAGAATGTGTTTTTTGTTAGGCCCTTGCTCAGACTCGCTTAAATTAAAATTTGGCTTGATGTAGGCATTGATAAATGCACTGTTTATGGAGCTATAGCAAGTGGTTCTAATGTCCTTAAGAGAACTGACATTATAGTATTTAAAGGATGGGGTTGAGGAGGTCATCATTGATAATTGTTGTATGATGGTATGTTCACTTTACCATCTACTCTATCCTTTGTCTTCTCAAGGGAGCGATTCCGTAGAAACCAGGCAAATATAGCAAATGGGAATACTTAGCAAGTAGCTTATGTTCAATAAGGTAAAATTTCCATCTTCGATGAGGTTTCAGCTTCCCTGCAAGTACCCATAATCAGTATTATTATTAAACAATAACACAAGAATGATTTCTTCATTATCCATGAGTTTCACAGGTGTACAGAGTTTTAGGGTGCTCAATTGGTTCATTTTGTTCTTTTTCAACTTAATCCATAACCACAGATTAGATTGGACATATCCAAATCTTTGTAGAGAATGGATTAGTTTACGCTTTGTTTGCAGTGCAGGAGGATTACAGGTGACGTAAGACTAGCCCTAACAAGGCAATTAATCCGTTGAGGGCGTATACACATTGTTTGTTCATACTAGCTGGTAGGGCTAAACTCAAAATTTGGGTTGAATTATTTTGTTCAAATTTTGCAAGATGAACTAAGTATGAGTTAATAAGATCACAATCCCAGGAAGTGTGATGTCGCTGTGAGTCGAATCTTGGTAAGGCCAACTTTTCGTAAAGATACTAATGTAAATTGATGAGCTTTAATGGAACCAACACTTCTTTGTTTCGTGAGTTCGCTTGATTGCTTAGACAAGGATAGAGGAGGCTGAAAATGGAACCCTAATAATCCTAGAGTGTGTTTTTGAGTCGTTGATGCGATTCGTTAAAAAGGGTAAATAGTTTTAAGGGAAAGTGTTTCCTTGACTTGTGGAGCAAATTTGAAAACTCAGTGAGGACTATGGTTTCTTTTCACAGACATATATCTCCAGGCAAGTTGCATCAAGCATGTTTGGTTAGAATAGCTTACCAATGTTTAAGGCATGTCATTAACTACTTCAAGGACAACAAAGAAAACATGTCCAGTGGTTCTTCCTTGTTTCATAAGTTCCCTTGATTGTTCGGACAGGGATAGAGGAGGTGTTAATCTGTCCATACCTACTGAAAATGGAATCCTAATAATGTTGGAGTATGTTTATGAGTCGTTAATGTGATTAGTTAGAAAGGGAAATAATTAATAAAGGGAAAGTGTTTCCTTGACTAATGGAGCAAATTTGAAGACTGAGTGAGAAGCAAATTTGAAAGTCAGTGAGAAATGTGGCTTCTTTGCACAAACACATATCTCCAAGTAAGTCACGTCAAGCATGGTTGTTTAGAATAGATTACTGATGTTTAAATCATGTCATTAACTACTTCAAGAACAACAGAGAAAAACATGGGTTTTAACTGCATCTAGTTGGACTTATCTTCTTAGAAATGCCTGATCGTTGATCTTATCTAGTAAACAAATACAGTTCAATTCAAGAAGATGGTGACACTCATTAGAAGGTTAACAAGAGAGTTGGATAGAACTAGGCATCTCATTTGTAGTAAACTACTTGTTCTTTATCAAAATGATCTTTGTCATCAAAATACCTATTTTATGCACATGATAGAAATTTCAAGAACAGTGACCCAAGTCCATTTCTTCAGCACCAAAACAATTATAGTAAACGAAGCCATAGCGGATTTGTTAAGATTTCAAGTTATAGAGGATAACTGTCCCTCTTCATGTGATAGTCATCTTATTTGAAAAATTTTACAGTTTTTTAAGGCTGGAAAACTGGGGGTGGATCTGCAGTAGATAGGTCATCTATTGAGCCCACTAGTTATGATCAATATTTTGTATAAGTTTAAGGACAATGCAGAGTTGGGTCTTAGATTATTTTTCTGGGTTGGAAAATAGCAAAACTACTAGAACACTGCCCAATCCCTAAGTGCCATGATCCATATATTAATCAAGGGTAGGAAGTTAGCAAATGCTCAGTCTCTGTTGCTTTTCATGGTGCGAAAGAGTGGAGTTTCAACGTCTCTAGTTGTGGATGCTCTGGTGAATACTTACAAGAATTGTAATTCAAATCCACTGGTGTTTGATCTCTTGATCAGAACCTATGTACAAAGTAAGAAGATGAGAGAAGCCACAAAGGCCTTTCACAGAATCCAGAATTCTGGCTTTTTGCCATCGATAATTTCTTGCAATATTCTTCTCGGGGGGGCATGGACCAAACCCTGCCTACAGTGAATGGAATCGGGCTGAATACATTACAGTCCACCTACCCGCCACAAACTAAATACTCTTGGGTCCGGGAGAAAACCGCGGTCATATTAAATCCCATTGGCTTGACATAAATCCAACTTTAATTGATCACCCACTGTATGTTCTTCAACTACTAGTATTATTTATAGTAACAAACCTATTTGGACGATATGCGGTGATTCTGAACTTAGTAAGGCTGTTAAAAAAAATGTGAAAACTGCACATTTCTCAGGTCTGGCACAAACTGGGGATAAACATGAAACTTAAATCACTCTAAATTCGTCCCAAGGTTACTAGAAATAAGGCAAGCGTTGGCCATCCATTAATGCAACTGAAATTCTAACTTCACTCAGAACATCCAACCATATTAAACTACAAAACATTGGTTGCTACACTCCCTGAAATATAACTCCAAAGATTAAATATAGGAATTCTTTCAGAAAGCTTGAGAGATTGCATGTCAGTGTAATATACAAAAGTTGGACCAAACTCATGATACATGAATGCTTCTTTTTGTAACTGTTCTATGGTCTGCTTTGGACAATAAGTCCCCACAAAGTGCTTGCAACATCAAAGTCATGCAACTGCCAAAATAGGAGTCATGTGACAGTATTGTTTCGTTTCATGTCCAGGTATCACGTGTTCCGTTCTTGCTCTGCTCCTTCATGGTGTCCATTGTCCCTGAATGTGTAATCATATTTCTTGTACTAGCATAAGAAATATATATTACATTGACTTGTGGTTGGCACACAATCTTCTTTTCTCCACCCTTGAAGCATTTATATAGGCAACTTGCTATTTTACTTAATAGAGTTAAGGTTGCCTTTGAAGACACACTTGACTTTTCACAAAAACATGATCTTTGAAGAAACAAACCAAGTTATCCACTCATTTCAGTGAAGAACATCGAGAACAGGGATTTAATCATTGTGTTAGATGAGTAGTCTAGTTGTAATTTACCAAGCCTGCTTTAATTGTTTGATGGGGCAGATGATTGTCTGTATTGATATATGCCTTTTGATATAGGACACTACTCTTATTTCTTACTACTTTTGGTAATTTCTTGGTCATTTCATGCGGCTGTTTTACTTAATAGAGCTAGGGTTGCCTTTGCAGACACACCCTTTCAGCGAAGACCCAATCTGTACAAAAAAAAAACCAAGTTATCAACTCATTTCATTGAAAAGTATCTTGAACAAGGATTTTCTTCATGGTGTTAGATAAATAGTCAGATTATAACTCCTTTACTATCTCTAGGAATACTCTGGTAAGCTTAATTGCCTTGGCTTTATGGATGACGACTTTTCAAACTTTTCCTTGTGCTTAAATTTACATTGAAACCAATTTAACCAACGGTCTTCATGAATGAAATCATATAAGACTTTAATGATTGCATCTATACTATGCACATGTTGCTTTTGATTACAAGATTTGGTTCTGGGATGGTTACCAGGTTGCTTCTTGGTAAAAAAAAAAAAAAAATTCCCAATAACCTTATAGTTAAAGAAATACATAAATCAAAACCTTGTTGATATTAGAGAGCTTGAGCAATAAATATAACTAGCAGAGAAATAATGATCATTGAGAATAATACACCAAAAGTGGTAAAACTATGATAGTGTATCAAGAAATATTCATGGGGCCAGATAAAGTATTTCATTACCCAAGATGAGTAATTACAATCAGGCTTACAACCTCCTCAATCTTTTGGGTTTCATAGATATATTGAAGTACACATCATTGTGTATGTTACATAAATTGTGACTAATTTTGTAAGTCAATATCATTAAATAAATTACCAATTATTTGATTCAGTAAATTTTGGTTTTATTTTAATCAGTGGTTGTCACATTCTAACAAAATCCACTTTGACAACCGTTTACCTGATACCTTGCCCAAGCCCTTTCATCATGCCAAGAGAAGCCAAACACCATTGTAGTTTCTCTAACAACCTTGGTTTTGTAAACATGTTTGCATGTGTTCATAGGATTCTTTTTTGAAATTGTTTCGAGAAGCATGCCCCAAGGTCAATGTCGCAATGCATAACATAGACTTCCTTTAGCTTAGGTGATAGGTTGCAGAGTTATCTATCAAAATTTTCCCAAACTTTTACCTGATTTGACCCCTTTTCCTCAACGTGCACAGCAAGGACCATTAGCATCCATATATAGCTTTACAATGGAGCCAGTAATTTATGCCCAAAATGTGTCCCAATCTAAAGAATGTAGTCAGTTCTATTTTACATACGAGGGTGGCTTTTAATTCTGTTGATAGTAGATTATCATTATTCTTATTAAAGATAAAGTAGATTTTCCATTCAGATAGTAGGATTATCTTTCAGATAGTATATTTGTCATTCTTCATAGAGGAAGTCATAATAACAAATCTTGAGTTGAAGAAGTAAACAACTATGAAGCATGGGAATTCAGATAAGGATGTGTTGAAATACCCTATATGTCACATTAATGATTATTCTATGGGTGGTGGAATTTTCTAGTGAAAACATAGATTGAATACCATGGACTTGTGTAAGGCTCATTGTGATAGTTGTTTTAATGATCTTAAATTAAATGAGAAGATCAATTCGTAGATAATTTGGGATTTTAGAATGGAAGCTTATTAGCCAATAAAAGACCAATGAAAATATTAGAATACACTTTTACCCTTATTCTAGTGTTGAATAAAAATGCTGTGAAAAATAATGTGTCTCTAGTTTTGGATAAAAGGACCCTCAAATTTCTTCGCAACTTTTTGTGTTCACTGGCCACTTGTGAAAGGAGTAGGCATCTTTAGAAATGTATTGCCATGTAGAGGGGAAATACTAATAGCAGCAAGGAAAAGGCAATTATTCCATTCATTTATTTATTTCTCATTTGTTTGGTCATATTGTGAGTTGCAATATATATCATGAAATTGTTTTAGTACTAGTAAACAATGATTAAATATATAATTTGAACCTTTGACATTTAGAGGGCATTTCTCTCAATAAGTATGAAAATCATGCGGGAAACAATTTATGAAGTTTTGAGTCTTTTATTTTTAAGTTAACTAATTGGTTTGGAAGATGAAAAACCAGCAAATTGGAAGAGTGGGACTTTTATATTCACTGAGGTATTAAAGAAATTATATGCATGAAACTTATACTAGCACCTTCTAGTGGAATTGATAGTGCATTACTCCGTTGCTTGCCAATATTTCAGTTTTGGTTCCACCTTATAGCATATCCGAGTTCAAATGCTATTTTCCATGATGGATAGTTGAGTCCGTTTCAACTCTAATTGTTATCGAGGGATTCCACAAGGCTGTCACATGAGCGTTTATGATGCCCATTTCAACATAGATAACCACCTATGTTAAGGTTCTATTTTGCAGTTCCATGTGGTTATTTATGAACATTATATACATTTGGTTGGACACGTGAAAATCAATTGATGGATTTCGTATTGATGATGGAAATGTTGGATGTATGACCAAATGTATGACTTACTTGGTTACAATTTATCTAGTGCATGACTTGTCAGAGTTATTGTTGCATCGTATAGGGCTTGTGTAGATATGATTTATCTAATTAATGACTTAGTGAAATTATGATTTATCTAATGTAAGATTTATTTCCAGTATGAACAACAAAAATTGACACGTGGATATTGGGCTTAATAAACATGATGTTTATGATCATGTATCTATATCTTTTTTGTGGTTATATATATATGCATGGATGAGAACTAAACTACAGTTTGGAAAGAACCGTATGATAACCAAGATCTACCATTCCGTTGGGGAAGGTCGAGACGACCAATGAGGAAAGGTATGATGTACATTATTCTATTACATTCGGTATCCACTTGATATACACTCTTTTGACATGGGTAAAATATAAATGATAGGTGGTAACACTACCTGACTGGATTATTCGATGACAAGTCCAACCAGCATTGTAGTGTGGTCCGTGTTAGGGCGTTGACCCTAGTTGTGAAGGAGGGGTGGAGGCATTTCCCACCGTGTATCCTCCGAAACATGGAATCGTGGGAGGGCAAAAGTGGACACGCTCCCCTAGACGTGTGATGACGATTTCCAATTGCCTGGTGGGGAAGTTAGGTCGATGTAGTCAACGCTTCCACCATGTCAGTTTTATCAATGGTTGGTATGGCCATTGCCACTAATAAAGCAGCAGAGGACGAATAGGGTGGGAACGAAAGTAGGTCAAGATGGATAGGAGGATATAGATCAGTTAGAGACTCTTAATGGGAAGTAATGTCATTGCCTGACTTATCAAATTTTACTGCTATAACTCTCACTAGTTTGCTATGCCTTCAAACTCATTGTATCGTTTCATTCTAACTTTGGGACAAAGTTTTTTGAAGGAGGGGTGTATGTAATTCCCCACTTAAATCTTATCATGCAATTTTTATTAATGTTTACATTACCTGAAAAATATTGACATATATTGGTGAATACCTTCATTTTGGAAACTATAAATTTATTACTAATATAAAATTCATTATTTTCAATTTTATTCAAATTCTCACTTGCCTTCTAAAATTGAATCTTATGTAGGATATGTTTTTCCTTCCATATATCAAATTAATATATATATATATATATTATATATATATATTATATATATTCATTCCATTCTCAAATGTACTCTCACATTTACTTAGGGAGAAGACATGTCTCCTCTCCATTTAATTACATCTCACATTTCCCAAATGTACTCTCACATTTACTAGGGAGAAGACATGGTCCTCTCCATTTAATTACATCTCACATTCCCAAATGTACTCTCAGATTTACTTGGGAGAAGACATGGTCCTCTCCCATTAATTTCCCAATTTTATATTCATATCACATTTCCAAATGTACTCCTAGATTTATTAGGGAGAAGAGAATTCAACTGTAAGGATGGAGGAGAAGTTAATGACATTAATGAGAGGTGGTTGAGATGGAGAAGAGAGGGAGGGTATAAAAGGGAAGGAGGAAGGGAGAAAAGGGCATGAGGGATCTTGCTTTGATTTTGGGGTTGGTTGTGATTTTAGGATTGCTGTGATTTTTGAGACCTAAGAAACCTGTGGAGGTTTCTAGGGTTTGTTGAGAGGAGGGAAATATTGTTCATCTTAGTTTGGATTATTCATCTTGGACACACATTACATCTGGTTGGACTTGGGCTTGAAGGGTTAGGGAACTTGTGGATGTTTCCTAGGTTAGGAATTATTTCCTAGTTGGCTGAGAGGTAAATCCAGTTGGGTTAGTCAAGAAGAGCGTTCAACAAGAGCAACAACTCAAAGGTATCTCCACCAGCCATCAGTACAGGTATCCTCTAGAGATTACTCATGTAAATTTATTGAAATGAAATGTTCACTATAAGTTATAGGAATTAGAATGTAAATGGTAAAATTTTCATTGTTTAAAAAGTCTTGTGAGAAAGTAAATCATTACCTCTTATTGCATTTAAATTCCAGAGAAATAGATTTGTTAGAAGCCCCTAGGATAGGGCATTACATGAATCGATACTTATGAGATCGTGAACATCCAACTGATTCTCAAAAAATCATGTTAAAACATCTCATTGGGCCCTTTGACCACATGACTCAGCTAGCCTAAGAGAGAAATTTAGGTCTCCCCCTATGATTAGGTTCTCGGCTTGCATAAAGTTTGCCTGCAACAAGATTTCCCAGAAAGCTTCATGGGACTGACATGGGCCGTAAATGTTAATAATCCTCAAAGGGAGGTTGAGCATGATGGAAGTGAAGTTAGCGCCAAGGGATCCTTTTCCACCCCAAGCATTTGAGATCATGGTTGTTTTTTTGTTGAAACCTAGGGCACAACCCCTCGACCGCCCTCTCACATCTAGGAAAAAGAACTCCCAATCAGGCAGGAAGGGTTTGAGAGTTTTTTGAAAAGAGGGTCCATCACCTAATGTTTCTTGCAGCATAAGAAAATCCAATTTTTCTGAAGAACAAAGTCTTTTCAACGCCAATTTTTTTGTCTAGGCTGGCCAAACCCCTGTAGTTGAAAGAGAGGCCTTTCATGGGTCCACTTTTGCAGGGTTTCCCTTTGCTCTAAGGACCTGATCTATGGGAGACTGAATACCAGAGGCCACCTCAAGGCTGGCCCTTTTGATTGCTTTGGAAATACGAGACTGTCTACCCCGGGGGGCCTTGGGTGGAAGGGGTGGAGGCGGGTCCTCATCCAATCCGAAGGCATGGAGAGAGGGAGGGTTGGAGCGCAAATTATAACGGTGAGAGGAGCCAGAGGCCAAATCCCCCTGGGGGTCACGAGTTTGCTGGTTATGGATTGTGGTACAAGGGGAACCCATAATGGGTGTAGAGGTAGAAACCACAGGGTAGGTGATAGTGCTCAATTTGACAACATTGGAAGCAAAATTTGAAATATAGTTTGAAGGAACAGAAAGAGATAACAAATAGTCATTTGTAAATTGAGCATGAGGGGGAGAATAGGTACCCGAAAAACCCAAGTTCTCCCTAGTGCGCGCTCTGGTGATCATGGCTTCCATGTTCCAGTTGACCAGATCGGTGTGCACAGAAGATGACCCGTCCAAACCCTTTTGAAAGCTGCCTTGTAATGCATTGAGGTCCTCCATCCCCAAGACAATTTGAGTGCTGGCTGCGGTAAAGTGTTTTAAGGGGCTTGACCTGCCCAGTTACCAGAGGGCAAGACTTGTAGAGGTGGCCGACCTCATGGCATCTTCAGCACTTGAAGGGGATGCCCTCGTAGTCCAATTCCTGCCAACGTATGGTAGCACCCATCTTAAAATGATTGCTTTCAACCAGGCCATCCCTCATGTCTAGATGAATGAGAATTTGAGCCATTTCCATGACCCCCGAGTCCATGTATGATCTGTCATGGTGAAGGTATGTGCCCAAATCATCACCAATCACCTGAAAAATGTCTTCGGATCAAAATTGCAGAGGGAGGCTCGACAGCTGAACCCAAATTGGCCCTGCGCCTAGACTGTCTTTCTCTGGGTCAAATTGTTGGGTTGTGTTATATTCTTTCCATGACTAGCCCACGTAGTTAACTGGGGGATTAGAGGGGGTGGACCCCCCCTTCGTTGCACAGTGGGTAGCCCCCCTCTACGGGGTCCAGGGTAGTGCCCCTGGGGAATTTTTTTTGGACCCTATATTAGGTTTGGCAGACCTACCTATGGTTTTGTGCATGGTTTTCACACATGGTTTTGGATGTGATGGTTTTCAGTCCATGGTTTTGGATGCGATGGTTTTCAGTCAATGGTATTGGATGCTTCAGCATGTATAAATATGTATTGTAACATTGAAAGGAACATAATGAAAAATCAAGCTGGTAGTCCTGGTTTTGGTATCCAGGGGAAAATTTCTGTGTATATGTGTTTTATTTATTATGCTCTCACATTGTTTATTTTCTATTCTTAGAATTCGTATGCAGGTAATTTCTGTACAAGGTTAAAACCTACATTTGGTATCAGAGCTGTTTTGGCTTCAAGGGGGTGCCTTTATCGCTGAGGGGTTTTGCTCGGGCCTGTGGTAGACCCTGTTCAGTGGGAGATCTGCGAGATCGATTTAGTCCAGCATTTGAGAAGGACCAGGGTCATCGCCAAATGCCAATATCGAGTCAGCACCCAGTTCACATCTTCTAGCTCTGTGGAAATTAAAGCAAACCACCCCCTGGACATGGCTAGAACTGTGGGAAGTTGTTCCAGAAAATTCCCCCAGACCTCCATAGTCCATCACTTCAGGTGCCCCGGTAAATAGTTTCTACCCCGAACGTGACCCACCAAGACAATACTTTCTATTAATGCTGCTTTATCCATGCTAATTCCTTCTCCGGAGACTAGCAACCGACCCTTTTCCCATGTTTTGGAGTGTTTGGACTGCTTACTAGAATTCCCTTTTGGATCTTGGTCGGAGGGATGTTGTCGTTCAAACCCCACCAGACTGTTGTTCAAGTATGAGACCCGAGTCTCGTCGCCTTCCACCTCGTGCACTATTCCTTCAAAATAACCTGAAGGTGGGGCATTGCTTTTAGGGACGAAATTCATGAAGGCTTCCGGGTAGGGTTCGGTCTGGTTAACAGGGGTGTGCACTGTTGCTTGAGTATCTTTTGTAGCGTTGTTGCGGAGACCATGGCCTTCCGTTCCAAACCTAGGAACTACCACACTGTTCAGGAGGCCATCCGATTGTTGATTCTGTCTGTTCCAGGTTGATAAATCTGATGGAGAGGGAATGGATAAGAAGGGAGAGTTGGAGCCTTCTATGAGGTTTATAAACCGAAACCGTCGCGGCCGGTTGGGTAAGGTCCAACCCTTGTAGAGAAACTTCCATATCCGCCATCACTGACCCACATTCGCTAACCTGTTCTTCTGGTGGGATGATTGTAGCCGATCAATGACCCACTTGGGATAACGGTTGGGACACCACAAATATTTCAGTGTGGGAGAGGTTGTCTGAAGAATAGTCCACTAATTCTTCCTTGAAACCCTCCTCCATGCAGAACGACCAAAACCACTTGGAAACAGCTTGAAGGGAGTGAAATGACTGACAAATCCTTGATACAAAGTGATTACTCTGGGTCAAACCCCACGAAAACTATTGTGGGGACTCCTTAGAACTATCACGGGTATCCCTCGAAACCCCAGATTATGAAACCGCTACGGGTAGCAACAAAAAGCCCTTCGCTTACTGAGGGGTCACAGTAGCATGGAGTTTAGGTTGTGACAGAGAATGGTGTCGGAACGCCTGACTGACAATAGGCTTATGCCCACATAAAAAACAAAAAGCCTGACTGCACCTTGAGTAGGACTTGACACCTACTTGATATTAAGCAGCGAAAACCCATGTGTGCTTGACAACAATGTTTCCATTCCACAGAGGATAACCAGAACGTGCTCATTGAATAGGTTATGTGTAGTTTTAGTCAAGAACCAAGATCCGAGATCGAAACCCCTCGCCTTCGTTTGCAAAATCGCTGGAGCTCCATCTCCTCCACAAAACTCCAATTACTCAACAATCCCCCATTTGTTCAATCAAAATCATTGTCATTGTCCTAAGGGTTAAGATTTATTTCCAAGTTAGTTTTTTTTTTTTTTTTTTTTTTTTTTTTTTTTTTTTTTTATTATTTTATCTAATTAATTGATTTAAAAAAATAATAATATCAAGACATATTATAGTGTGCATGTGGTATTGATAAAATCACTGTAGTATAAAAAGAACTATTTACAAGTTAAGAATTTTTGTGCTGAATAATCGACTATAGTAAAGATGTTGTGATGTTCTATAAACATTTTGACACCATCAAAATACAATAAAAATGAGAATTTCATGTTATTGTTATTAATTTTATTAATTTTTATTGGGTAGTTAAGGTACACTTGACTTGCTCAAGTTACGGGTGATTTTTGAGCTTCAGGTTTATGAGAACCCATGGTATTGACCCATGGTTTTTATGTGGAATATAGTCTTTAAAGAAACATAATAGACCAACCTCGATCAATCTTAACTCCAAATCTACCAAGTGCTAAGAGGGATCAATTTTTTTGAGATGCAAACATCTTTTAGAGTGAAAAGAGATTTGATCCCTCTTAATGCTTGGTAGATCCAAAGTTAAGATGGATCTAAGTTTGTCATCATAAAGTGGGGGTGAATCTCCATGGTTAAGAATATTGTTACACGTTTTTTAAAATGTGTATATGTTTGTGTCATATATTAATTATTTTTATAATTAAGAATAATAATAATTTAAAATAAAATTATGCTCTAGGCAATTTTTATGTTTTTTTTTTAATTTGGGCAATATAAGATGTATAATAAGATAAGTTTTATGATGTTTATCATGGATTGATGGCTATAGACGTTTATTAGCCATTTAACTTTTATGGTTGTGCTAGTTTGTGAAATTTTAAATGATGTATGCATCGTAATGATCACACCCTACTCTTGGTGTGACATCGAGGAAGCTTTCACAACAAACACCCTACCCTTGGTGTGACATCGAGGAAATCTTTCACAACAAAAAGAATTGTGTATACATTCAAAAGAAGTTTAATATCAACTATAAATAGAATTCCTGTTTTTGCAATTCTTACTCTTCAAAACATTTTTGAATATTACTTTTATTTCTTTTGATTAAGTTATTTTTTTGAATAGTGTTTTTTTTTTTAATATTGCACCCATCCTTTCTCTTCTTCACCCTAATGCTATGTTGTCAAAATACCATTGCAATACATCGTAGTTATATGATAACATTGAAGAGTAAGAAGAATGTAAGGAAATGTTGTATAATTGAAGGAAGATTTTGAGGAAAGGACTCTAAGAAGGTAAGTTTTGGTTAATGAGAGTCTCATTTCTTTTTTCCCATCTATGTTGTTGATTCACATTGATTATTTGCATTTTCTTTGTTGAATCTTAAAGTATATCGAAGATTTTATTATCTTCATTTAGAAGTTATCATCAAAAGGTAGAGTTGATTGTTCAAGTTTGTTTGCATGTAAGTTTGTTTGGAGCTTAAGATCCTCATCTTCACACTCCTTTAGTACAACCTTCAAAATTGTAAACTCTCAAAGAGTATTGCAACAAGTGTTTCCCTCTTTCTCCTTTAAACTATAAATTGTGTTTGATTCATTTCTTGTTGATAAATAGAGGAAAACGTCTATTTTATTCTTATGTCTATATTAGTGTTTTAGTCACTATTAAAAGATAGTTTCATCACATCACACATAATTCTCCAATGGTATTAAGGGAGCCAGAAAACCCTCACCATAATTAAATCTTAGGCAAGGGTGAAAAGTTCCTCATTTCTCACCATTATATTAAACCTCTTTGTCATAAATTATAGTAGGACTTGAAAGGAACATAGCAATGGTCGTTGCTCCTCATATGTGTGTGTAGGTAATGTTATGCATACTTAACGCATTTAACCAATATCTACAAGTGTTCCCATGGCTACCTCAAGGCACCAAGGAAATATATTGTTTAGCAGGGCTTAAGGAGAACACAAGTATTGATATGCCTCATTTGATGTCCCTTGTAGTTTAACCCACTATTATGGGTGTCGTGTGATGACCGTAAGATTTCAAATGAAACAATCATGAAAATTAAACTTAGTTAATATGTAAAAAAAAAATCATTTTTCACTATGAAATATATATTTGAAGATACCTCATAGTTTGACCTACTACAATGGGTGTGTCGGGATAACCTTAAGGTGTCAAATTAAACCCTTGCAAGCATTAAACCATAGTTAATGCCTTCAAAAAAATTCATTTTTCACTATTAAATATAAACCACTTTAAAACATATAAATTGTAGTAGTCTAAACATTCTGTGATATTAACTTTTTTCAATGGTTGAAGATAACATGAGGGGAAATAAACAATTTTGGTTTGAAATCATATATAACTCATTTGAATTTATGGAATCACATATATCATATGTTAAAATTGCACAATCTAGATGCACTAAGGGTATTCAAGGGTGTTGAGTCCATTTTTACATTAAAAATAATTATCTCATTAATAAAAAATTGCAATTTCAACAAAAAATCCTTAACTGGATTTCAATGATGATAAATCGAAAAAAGTTGAATTCATAGAATTTTTAGCGTTTTTCTAAAAATATATGTTTCTCATAACAATAATTGATCACTTAGATTATGACATAATTGGTTCTAGTTGGTTGACTACAAACTAGGGCATCATATATTTGCTCACCTAGTATAGTTGCAATGGGTAATTCATGGGAATGATGTCGGTTTTAACCATATACAATTAATTGTTGCAAATTAATTCTTAATAAAATATAAAAGATGCAATGGAAAACACACATATTAATGCAATGATTTTACCCTGGAAACCCAAACTGGAAAAACCAGAAATGTTTTTTTAACATATTCATCTTTAAAGTATTAGATTATTATATGTGTATGTGTGCACATGCACACACACACACACACACACACACACACATGCATTCGTATGCGTGTGCATGTGCACAGACACAGACACACACACACACACACACACACACACACATGCATTCATATGCATGTGCATGTGCACACACACACACACACACACACACACACACACATGCATTCATATGCATGTTGCATGTGCACACACACACACACACACACACACACACACACACACACACACACACACACACACACACATATGCATTCATATGCACGTGCACGTGCACGCACACACAGACACACATATCCCACAACATCCATAAACCATTAATACATTTACCCTAAATAAGAATACAACCATAATTCTTTAACTGAAACTACAAAACCATTATCTAGTTCGCCATATTCCACAAAACCACAAAAAGTGAAAATTATGTGCAAAAGACCACAAAACACATACACAAAAAACTTCAAAAAAAAAATTGAGGGTGCTTCCCACAAACCCCCCGAGTAAGAGGGGCTACTGCCCCCTCAGTATGTCTAATGCAAGATACAGTGCATGGGGTTGGTCATGCAACGAATATAATGCATACCCAACATTCTCCCACTTGATCTCTTTGCATACATGAGGTCCAAGAAGTACATGATCAAAGATCCAAGGCAATAATGTCCATTGTTTCTCTACACCAAGAGAAATTCTTAGTGTTCACATATTTGTTAATGAATCTACAACATTCTTTAAAGTGTCCATCTTCACTAACAACCCCTTATTTTCTTCAAGTATATATCTCACAAAGCTATATTGAACATCAATATGCTTTGTCTTAGAATGATAGGTTGGGTTCTTCACTAGGAAGATTGCACTCAAACTGTCACAATATATCCTCTCAGATTGTTGTACCAATTTAATACCTAAACAAAATATCTATAACCATATTACATCCTTGCATGCATGAGTAGTTTCCATGTATTCAACTTATGTAGTTGAGAGTGGAATTACAAATTGTCTCTTGCTCATCCAACTGATTACTCCTCCAAATAGGTCAAACACATATCCATTTTTACATATTTTGTGATTTAAATCTCTAACCTAGTCTACATCAACAAATCCATGTATATCCAACACTCTATTCGATCTCGATCTTCCTTGGTATCGAAATCCATGACAAGTACTGCCACATAAATACCTAAAAACTATCTTCATTGTTGTCTAATGTTCCTTCCTCAAAACCTGCTCAATACTCCAATTACATGTGTAATGTTTGATCTAGGACAAACCATTACATACATCAAACTTCCAACCGCACTGGCATATATCACAGGACATGTCCTCTTCCTCTTCCTCTCCCTCTGCCTTGGGAAATTATTTTGCAGATAACTTGACACCCACAAGAATAGAGACCTTTATTGGTTTACATTCCTACATTTTTAATCTCTACCATATTGTCTCAACATAATTCATTAGATTTAACTAGAGTTCCCTATTTACCCTATCTCTTTTAATTTCCATGCCCAAAATGAAATTTACAACACCTACATCCTTCTTGTCAAATTTAGAATACAACTGAGTTTTCTCTTCCTTTATGATTTCTCTGTCATTTCCAATCAGTAGCACACCATTCACATACAAGGCCAAACAAATAAGATGATCGCTAACAAATTTGAAATGCACATAGTGATTTTCTTTGCTCCTTGTAAAGCTAAGTCCCAAAAATATGAGTATCAATTCTTTTATACCACATCCTTGATGATTTCTTTAACACATATAGGGACTTTATCAACCAAAATGCCACATATTTCTTCCCCTTCACCACAACATCCTATCATTGCTTCATGTAGACTTTGTCTCCCAAAACGCCATGTAGGAATGTTGTCTTCACATCCATCTATTCTACTTCAAAACCAGAAGCAACAACAATGGATAAAAGAAATCTAATTGAAGTTAACTTGGAAACAAGAGAAAAAATCCCACCAAATTCAATTCAATTTTCTCTACCTACAAATAACCCCTTGCTACCAATCAAGTCTTGTATTTGTCCACTTTGTCTTTTGGATTCAACTTTTTCTTAAACACTAGTGTGTTTCCAATGAGCTTTCTTCCAGCTAGTAACCCCATTAGATCCGAAGCCTCATCTTGTCCAAAATTGCCATTTCTTCAACCATGGCCTTTTCCATAGTTTTCCATCCTATAAAACCTTTACTTCCCTAACAATTCTAAGATCATCATCAGTAATAACAAAACAAAATTTGAACAAAAATCGAGTGGAGTATACCTTTATGGTTGCCTTATTTCATAAACTGATCTCCTCAATAATAACGTATATGGTTATTCTTTGTAGAGTTTGATTCATCACCTTTCAATTCAAACTCTATCTTATTTGATTCTTTCACCTTTGATAGGAACCCCCCTTTGACAACATCTTTGATTTCTCATACCACATCTCAACCATATACAACCTTCTTAGTTTTTGGGTTCCAAAGCTTAAAACTTTTGAAACTATCTTTATATCCAATAAAGATACACTTTTCAACTTTCTTATTTAACTTGCTCATGATCTCCTTTAGGATATGAAGATTGTTGATTTCCAAGTGCTAATTATATGAGCACAATTTTCTACATTTCCAGAGAGAGAGAGAGAGAGAGTGCTAATTATACAAGCACAATTTTCTACATTTCCAGAGAGAGAGA
>APFE031627232.1:134308-164256 GCA_000404065.3 Pinus taeda | reverse complement strand
GAGAGAGAGAGAGAGAGAGAGTGAGAGAGTGAGAGAGAGAGAGAGAGGTGTAGGATGAGTGTGTGTAAATGAGAAGTTCTGGTGACTTTTTATAGTAATATTAAATTTCCCAAAAGAGGAATGTCTCTTTGTAAATTAAATTTAAAATTAAACTTATTTTGCTTTCTTTTGATTTTAACTTGTGTAGATAGGGAATACCTCCTTAGCTACCCAAAAATCAACACTCCCTCTTATCTAGGGAGGTATTCACCTTGACTTCCTTAGATGTCCACTTCGCTGAAAATGTGTTACTATGGGAGTTACCATGGAATAGCTACCCATTATCCCAAATTTCTATAGGATCATAATAATATGCTTCCTTTGACCAAGGAAGGTCTCACCCAACTTATATTACAATTCTAGTCCCATGAAGTAATGTATCCAACCAAGATCCCTCATCTTGAACTCATCGGTCAAATCCCTCTAACATTGAAGCAGGGCTTGACTACTCCCTCTATCGTGGGAATAAGTCATCATGCCACCATTACTCCTTCTATCATGTGAGTCCTTCTACTCCCATCAGAAACAAGTCAAATAATAATAATATGAACTAAGACTTGTCAAATATCCATCAATCTAAGAATACAAAGCCCAATGTGTCTACTTGTGTTCCATACTTGTGTAGCTGAGGAATACCTCTCACAACTATCCAAACATCAACATTTCCTCTTAGCTAGGGAGGTATTCACTTTAACTTATTCATATGTATCTCTTTGTTGAGAATTTATCCATCCCAAGAAAAAAAAATTGAATGACCTCAACTATGTTGATGAATCCATCCATCTAAAGTTCTATTCCACAACAGGAAAGCATCCTGGATTAGCATCATGGAAATCCCCTTTACAAATGGATCTAGTTGTAGAAATTCCTTGTATATTCAAACTGTTAATTGTAATTTACTAAAACAATAGACTTAAATCTACTCTACTCAGCAGCAGAAACAATTAATCGATTGATAAATCACAAAGCCTACAAGAGAAAGAATTCAATCAACACATTACACGATGGTTTCCTAAGGAAACCCATAGATAAAAACCCTTGCTATCTGTATATTGCATTAATCAGAAAATATGAGAAGATTACAATGCTTTTCTCAAGCCTGAGAAAACTCTGCACTATCTCTATCTATGTCACCGCTTCCTAGGCAAGCCTTGGATGAATACAATATGCTCTGCTCAACTTGCATAGGTATTTTCTATCCTCTGCCTGACTGACTGCCTTTGGCCAATACTTAGCCAAATTCCTAGCCTTCCAAGCTCCTACTTCCTTTCCCTCACAAGATCCACACAAAAACTTGTGCTTCCTATTGCTTGGTATCACCAACTCGTGCTAAAAAAAACAATGAATAAACTTGTGCCTTCATTCCTCCTTTTAAAGTCAATTCTAATGGCTAAAATTAGCGATTTTCTAATTAAGGAATGATTTATTTTAGGCCTTCTTCTTACTGCATGCACCATCTGTTTAATTTATATGGTTTTACAACTGATAGTACATTGTCCTTAAACTCCAATCTCAACCGGGTCTTTCTCTGATTAGACATGCATGGGTTAATTATGAGTGAATCTTCAATTTACTAGTTGATCACTACAGGTTACACCCCACTATTGCAAGTTACACCCAACTACCACAAGTTACACCCCACTACCACAGGTTACACCCCACTACAGTAAGTTACACTCCACTACAATAAGTTACAACCCACTATAGTAAGTTACACCCCACTATTGGACCTCCCACTAATTCCTCCATCGGTTGGAAGTCGTTTAACTAACTTTCACTTAGTTGTACTGAATTAAATAATTACAACTCAAAATAAACTCAAGTAGTGCTTCTAATTGTAAGAGACACTCTACATGACTCTATTTATACCCTCAACTTGAATTAATAGAGTTAATTATGTCAAATTAACTTAGTTAACTATTACAAGTTGTCATAAGATGTGGAATTACAATTTAATTCAGGGACAAATTAAATTAGGATTTTTCTTGATGCTATTTTTAACATTTCTTGTTGTTATTTTCAACACTCCCTCCCAACAAGAAAGGAATTGAACTTTATCATGATCTGGTACATTTGGAATGTTATGTATGCAACTCTTGTCACTGTTGTTGTTGCTACTACAACATCTGCAACAAAAATACCCAAACAAAATAAACTGAATCAACTACGTCTGCAACTATCTACAGGGAAAATTGTGTTGTTGCTGACTCTGCTACTGAGCCTCCTGCTCTGATGTCAAATATGCTCTGCACTCCATAGTATTTGACTGACACTAATCCTCCTGCTACTGAATATTGTGGGCCCCCGCAGCAAGGTAATGATCCATGAGGCACTCAATCTACCCACTACCTAAGTAACCCTTGGTAATATGGTCAGGTAACCCATGACTGGGGGGCATTTTAGGCCTTGATGCTACTGAGCCAATCTCCATAGCCACATTACATGGCCCCTGGTCAATACCCTTGACCTGTCAATATCCTTGACCTAGGGAGAAAGACTACCACTTGATGTTACAACATCAACACTCCCTCTAATGAAGGGAAACATTCTCAACCACACCAAGCCTATCCCTGAAGTATATAAACTTCAATATGGACAAACGCTTTGTGAGAATATCAACAACCTGCTCATCTATAGAAATGTGTCGAAGCCACATTGCTCCCTTTTGTACCATGTCTTGGTAATTGATCTCAATGTGCTTCCACTTGTCATCGTGGTCATCTCCTACACCTAATCAAACAATCCCATGAGAAATTTATGAAGCCATAGTACTTCACATCTCGCCAAACTAGTCGCAATACATTTAGTCTCTAAAATGCTAAGTGCGATAGATGTTTTTTATTTGCAGCGGTCAAACTAAAGCAACATCCTTATGTGTTCTTTCTATCTTGGACACTCCCTCACCAATCATATTTTTTATATCCCAATAGTGATAATTCATCATTTGATACATATCTCAATCCATATCCAATTATACCATGGTGATATCTCAACACATGGTGTGCCATAAGTCTTGGCTCAATCATAAACTGATGGTTTTCTTTACTAAATCCATCACTACAACTGCTTTTCTATCACTCTGACTAGGTGCTCCCTTTAAACTTTAAATAGATCTTGTTGTGGCAGTCCTTTGCCACTATTATTCCCTAGTCACTGGAGCATATTTTCTATCTTTCATGGTCCACTCATATAGGGCATATTGCTCTTAGAGATCTTCTATCTTTGAGTATCTAGTCAGGTAATCTTGTAGTTCATCCTCTAAAGAAATCCCACTAGTATACTTCCTTTAACCAAGGAAGTAATGCATCAAATCTAGATCCATTATCTCGAATTCTGAATCCATCTTCCTCTGACACTGAAGCAAGGATTCATGTGGTAATACTAGTTGCTCCCTCTATTCCATAAGAAAATTTTCCTACCATTGTCGCTTCCTCTGCATTAGAATAAGTCATCAACAAGATTACAAGTTCATAAAACCAAGGTACATGTTATGTGGGTATAAAGCCTTCTTCTTCAGTTTTCAAATGTGACTCCTTCTTATGAACCTCAAAGCCCTAAGGTGGTCCTATGTACAATTCTTCCTCAATTACTCCATTGAGGAAAGTGGTTTTCACATCCACCTCGTGAAATTTCCAAAGCGATAGAAATAATAATTCCAACATAATTGTAGCTGACAACTAGAGCAAACATCTTGTCACAATCTTCTCCCTCTTTCTAGGAGAGCCTACTTGTCATGAATCTCACTTTGTACCTCTCTATGTTGCCATTTGCTACATGCTAGATGTTTCTAAATCAACTAGGAAGTTACCACTGACTTCTCTTAGGTCTCAACACAATTTCCCACACGTAATTCTTCATAATGGATTTGTATTCCTCCATCATGGAATGCTTCCAAACTTGATGGAATGTTTCCTCCTTATAGCTAGATGGATTAGGATCAATGATGTGACTCATCACTGTTACATATCCAGAGTACTTCTTAGGAATTTTTTTCCTTGAAAGTGCCATAGGGAGATGCATGTCCCTCTGCATCCTTCAATGTACTTTGAAGCCATGTCAGTTTCTTCTTGGATTCTAGAACAATGAACCTAAGTGGGTCCAATGGTTCGATGGTACCTTCTAGGTCTTCTTGACGATCTAAAGGATGTTCCATGTGTACAGAAGGACCTAAACCTAAATCCTTGGGAGCCTCTCGCTCCTTATCATCAAGAGAGACCCTTTGAATCTTCAGTAAGCTACATCATTATACTATGTTTGATTTTATGCTCCCTCTAAACTAGAAGCTCATATAGTCATCTAACATGGTTCTAGATGTCTGGTTCCATTTCTCCCTATTGAACACAAATCTCTCTAACTGAGTTTGTGCTCCACCTTGGGAGAATGCTCTTGTCATAAAAATTTCTTTGTTCTTCCCAATGCTTGCATCTATTACCAAAGCCTTAGTGGCCTTCACAATGTACCTACAACTCTCATTAGGAGGTCCTTTTAATATGAGGATTGTAGGTAATATTCAACTCCCTATTGATCCTTGCATTCCTATAGGAAGCATTGTAATCTCATCAAGCTAGAAATGCTCATCCTTGTCCTCATGATCAACATGTTGTTTTCCTTTCATTTCAGACATGAGCTAGGGTTTCTTCTTTCAATGGAAACATCAATCTAGGTCTAGCTCTAAGGTTTAATCCATAAACCCTATGGATTCTTTATCAAGACTTATAGTCTTCTAGGGTTTACCAACCCTAATAATTTCAACTTTCATCAACACCCTATGATTCACATCACTGGAAGCCTTTCTGCTCAGCTCCCTTTGGCTTTGGAGTATCTTTCAACTTTGTTCCTAAAACTGCTCAATAGGGCCTAAAGATGAGCCCTTATCTTGGTCCTACTACTCTGATGTCTAGAGCTTAGTTCAACCCTATTCTATCATATCAATTAATCAAGAATACTTCATCTTAACCAAGCTACCGATTGATCCAACTTCAAGTGGCATGAGCATGGTCTAGACTTCTTGGCAGATCTTAGATGATTTGCTCGATCCTAGGAGAATCCTTTGAGATGCCCTTTAAATCTCCTACATTAATGCCTTATGAAAACTACTGGATCTATGTTGTTATTAAACCCAAACACATTCTTTAACCATTTAATCATTGGTGCTATGAGGTTAAATCTCTCCTCATATTAAAATTTGTATTTTAATCCATTGGAATTAGGCTATAATCCACCCACATAGTGCTTGACTTTGTTAATTGTTCCTCCATAATTTATGTGATTCTTTTCATAAATTCAAGAGAAGTAAAATAAAATTTGCAATACATTCTTTATATTATGGTAATTAAATTTATTTACAAGAATCAATGCCCACCATAATTTATGGAACTATTTGCATAAATTTAGCTAGGATTAAAAAATAAATATGGTGTACATAAAGATTGTAACAACCCCAAAAATCTAATACCCGATTGAGGCCTTTCTCCACCAAAGCACTAATACCATATTAATTTTCGAGTGCTAATTATATAAGCGCAATTTTCTACATTACTTCTCGCGATATATGAACATCATTAAGTAATTATACGCAGAGAATTCAACTTCTTAGAAACTTTAGTCTCTTCCTTAGATTACTTCCTATGTGTGTGACAGAGAGATAAGTGTGTAAATGAGAAGTTCATGTGACTTTTTATAATGATATTAGGTTTGCACCCCAAAGAGATATGTCTCTTTGTAAATTAAATTAAATTCTGTTTCTTTTGGTTTTAACATGTGTATTTCGGGAATACCTCCCGAATCTACCCAAAAATCAGCAAACATAAGTATAACATCCAAATATCTTAAGATGTTTAAGAGATGTTTTATTAACAATCCATACCTCATGTGGAGTCTTATCACCCAACACTATTGAGAGTGATCTATCTACAAGGTAACACGTAGTTTCCACTGCCTTTTCCCAAAATTATTGTTCTAACATAGCACCATTAAGCATGTTACTTGATTTATCCATCAACATCCTTGTTAGAGGTCATTCTATCACCATCCAATCAAATGGCCTTATAGCCGGATCAATCATCATCCACTAACACTTTGCATTTATCCCCTGCATAACTAAAAGCATACTGTCTTCAAAAGTTGCAAGAATTCTAGGTTAAACTAGCTCAAAACCCTAATTTTGAGATCATTGCACTTAACCTTCATGCAACCTGCAACATTGTAGCTTGCACACATAGAAATTTTCGTGTAGGTTTCCTTCACTGTAAGTGTGACGACCTCTAAAATTTAGTAAAAATAAAAAATTAATTTTGAAGGTTCTCTATTTAGAAGCTTTGAAGGTAGTTTTAACCATTTACTATTGGATAATATCACAAACTCCTAACCTTGAGGCCTTATCTCTTATCCCTTAGAACTTATCTCCCCCTTATGTAGATCTAAGCCCTATAACGGTAAATCCCAAACCACCTCATTTACACTATAAATTCACTACCTCCCATAAAGTCTAGGTTGGATTTTGGAGACTCTTAGTTATGCCCTCATGCTGTTGATTTGTGCCTAGAGGTCAATTATCCATCCATGTGCTTGAGGTATGATTAAAGGCTTGCTTTGTGGCAAAGGAAGGACAAGATGTCAGAGGGATATCTACAAGGTCAAGGCCTACAAGGATTGTAATCTTCTCCTACTTTATTAATACAAAAATGTCTTGTTTTCCTATATATTATATGTCATTTATGCATATGTAGAACAATGAACCCTTGCCTTCTTGTTTAGATTCGTTTGTATATGTTATTTGTATGTTTTGATTCTCTTTCTCGTTTGGATGTTTTGCAGGTTGCACTTTTAGAAATTGGAGTTGGAATTAAAGCTTGAAAGCAGGGAGAAGGAAGCCACTTGCATCATATTATAAGTAAGTATTCTTCCCATATTTTAAATTTTTCTAAGGAAAGCACAACAGTTTTGTCTATGTTGTTTCTACATCAAGCCACTAGATCTAAGCAGATTGCTTTTGTCCGTCGAAGGAATTTATCCATAAAACAATCATGTTCATTCTTTATATATATCCATTTTTCTAAGGTGTGTGTGCAGTAATCTTTTTCCTAGGTATACTACACTCCTTATATAATGATTCAAATTCATTCTCGTAGAATTCTCCACCATTATTTGTCTTCAACACCTTAATTTTCTCCTCTATTTGGTTTCCCACAAGAGCCTTAAACTCATTGAATTTGTAAATCACTTTAGATTTCTTCAAGGTCGGCAACACCCAGCCGCTAGCATCTTTCCTGACCCAAACCGACAACTCAAATGCTTATTGTTAACCCAACCCAATCTAGTTTTTCAATTATAGGAGTTTTCCCAAATCAACTGAGGGATTTTTATGGTTGTTGACTATGGACATATGTTAAAATATACTATTCACATATTCCACTAAATATGTAACAATACCCTTATATGCATAGAAATGACCCAAAATTGGATCAAGAGTGTATTTTAAGGAGGTAATAAACATTTCAAGTACAATTCTTTTTGTTTATGTGCATAACACCTCTTTTGCAGCATTTCAACAACATACCAAAGGTATTGGTATTAAACTGCTTTCCAAGATGGGTTATGAAGGAGGAGGGCTCATCATAAATGGCCAAGGTATCACCAATCCAATCATGGTTGAGGAGAGACCAAAGTATCATGGATTAGGATATGGTCAACAATAGTTTGGAGAATGCTCTAAATGGTTTGAGGCACATCAACCATCTGAGGATGAGATGTCACCACCACCTTGTGACAATGTTCATTTGTCTCCCAAGCAAGATGAATGCTTAGAGGAACCTTTCATGTCATCATCCACTCCACTCTGTCAAAGCTGCAGCCTTAGAGATAGATATAATTCTCATGGGTGTTTTCCAATGCATGGTAATTTTGAATACTTGTGGAATAATTACCCTTGTACTTTCTATGATGCATTTGACCATTGTGTGGCTGTCTTTGAGCAACACATGATAATGGTTAAAAGAATGGATCATATTCTAGGCATCAAGCATAATGATTTTCCTTCGTATGAGATGACTTCTTTGTCGGCAAGCAAGAGAAAGTTCTTTTATACCCATTGCAAGATGCATGGGCACAACAATGAACGCTGTTGGAAATTACGTCCAAAGGTTCATTCAAAGAAATAAAAAGAGATTGTGCAACGTAGTGCAAGGGAAGCAAGAGGTGGCAAAGAGGACTCGCAACAATCCTAAGCAAACTTCAAGGCAAAGGTGATGCAAAAAGAGAACCCATAAGCCTAGGAGAGGTAGACATTGGGTATACTTGTTTTGTAAATTTGTAATTACTTGTTGTTGTTTACCTGTTTAGGTACTTTTGTAAAGTGAACAAAATTGTCACTATGCGCAACAGGTATGTGTTTTTCATTGATGTTATGTATTGGCTTGTTTATAAGTCCACATGTTCAAGGACTTTTGGAATGTACAAGTTTGTCGTTCAAGTTTGTCTACAAGTTTGTCATGTACTCACCAATGCAAGTATTCAATATGAAACTTGTGTGAATATAATATTTGTTTTTAAGATTGTACATGATGACTATGTTGTTGTAGGAAAAGCCAATTATATCATTGAAATTTTGCAGCAGTGTACTTTTTATGTACAAGCTCAGTTTGAGGACAATAAAGAAAATTTATGTTGCTTTTGATTTCCAATATGGAGTCAAGTTTGTCTTTAACAGTTTAACTTCAAGATGAAGTGGTTTTTTTTTTAGCCATGCAAAGATGAGATTAAAGAGAATATTCAGATTCCACTCATTGCTATTTTGTTCTTGTAACAACGATAAGAATATTGGCTCAATTCTTAACAGGACAATAGGTCTTCATGGAGAAGATAGGTAAAGTGCCTTGATTGGGGCTTGAAGGGCACTAATTCAAAATTGAGCATTTTGGATTGAGTTTTTGGGTGATTTTTAGTTTCATCCTCATTATATTTACTAGGGAAGTAAACTTTTGGAGTCTAAAGGTTCCTAGTGGGGAGATGTGATCAAGTGATCAAATTTTAGCTCAAAAAAGAAAGTGCTCAGAAAGTATTGAAATCAATGTTAAGTCGAAGTGCTCATCTTTGTGAATCCAATGACGTTCGTTTCACCTCAATCTGACATTGTATGCTCAAGTTACCGAATGTTGAACATTTGGCCCAACAACTAAAATTTGAGCGGGTCTGCTAACTGGGTGACTGTACAATTGAGTCAGTAGGGTAACTGTGTGTACCCTCGGGCCAATCACAAGTTGACAAGTGGCATCATCCAATTTTGGCACATGGTCGAATGTTATTGGTTGAGGGTTTGGTGATTTGGACGAAGGGTTGGGTGCCACATGGCCCAATCATGGGATTGCATGTGGCACCCCCAGGAAAATCAAAATTTTTAGGATGCTCAAATTGAGGTCTGAGAGGTTCAAACCCCTGACCTCATGGACATCAATGGAATTCTCTACCAAGTGTGCTAGTGGTGGTTCTTATTATAGAAAGGCCAAAACTATTATTTGAGTTTTCAATCAACGGTATTTGGGAGGAGGGGCTGAGTTGCCAACCTCAGCCCCCAGTCACAGCTAAGTCACATGAACACAACACAACATTTTTGGAGTTGGTGGAGAAGGCACTTGGTAGAATCCTGACCCCTAGTCACATCACTTGCATGAGACCGGGCGCGGTAGATAAAGGTGCCGACGGAGTAGAGGGCGACCCTAGCTCTCGTCCCATGGCCATATGCCACTAGAAGGTGACCACATCGCATGGATTAAGGCTCCAACAGAAATACGTTTCAGAGAGGGGCCAATGCAGGGTCCTTTGGACACCCATGTGACCCGACGCCAGGAGTTTAGGGGCCCAACGGGAAGGGTGGGTTGTTGGCCTGACCCTCAGTCTCATGACACCCGATAAGACCACACACCCAAGTTTTAAGGGCTAGGACAACGGGGACGGGCATTAAGGCCCAACCCGTGGCCTTATGTGGCCATATGACCCGAATTTTCGGTCTTAAGGGGTTATTTGCTAATTTAATCGTCCAACAAAATGCACCGGTGGAAGGTGAAAATGTTGCTCGGTTAGCGAAAAACAGGGCAATTTGTATTGATAATTGACAATTAAACTCATGGAAGAGCTTGGAGAGCCATATCGTTTTGATTTTTTGACCAAATTTAGCTCAAGAAGAGTTTACCCAGGGGGTTTTGGATATTTTGGATCCAATGGTGACCTCTAATTGCTAATTTGAGCACATATAAGGAACCTTTTTGCTAGTTGAAGACCAAGGGTGTATGTATATTTCAGGTTTTTGAAGTAGTTCTGGAAGGTGTTTGAGCACTAAGAAGGCCTTATAGAGGTTTTTTCACCTTCAGAAGTCTACTACATCAATTATTACTTGCATATTTCCGCTCAAGTTTACTTTTCTCATTATGTGGAATTGAAGTGCTCATATGCTCATGTAAGCTCGTTTCAGTTGGAGTATAGGATCTTTGTAGGAGATGCCTTGTATTGCTGCTTTATGTGAGAGTTCTTTGCAGGAGAACATTACCTTGTAGGAGTGATAACCACATGTTTTCACCAACAAATTTTTATGTACTTCTTTTTCCATTGAATATATGGAGTGGTCTAGCTACGTTGGCAGACACAGAGGTGTAGCCCAGGAGGGGTGAACTTCGTCAACAAATCCTTTGCTATGCTCTTCATGATGCTTGTATGAGTTGTGTGATATTATGTTGCTTATGTTAAGTTTACATGTGAAGACTAACTCATGACTTGAAGAGACATCGAAAAAAAACCTTGTTTTGTGTCAAGACCCATTATTACCTTGCAAAGCGTCGGAATGATCCTTGTTGATTTGTTTGTTTGACTTTGGAGAAGAGGAAAAAGACACCTCCTCCATTTTCAGATCAAATTCTTCCAAATGACTCTGCTCGTTTAGGTATTCAAAATGACGATGGTTGAAATGCTATTCCAACCCAACCAATTCGTTTAGCCTAGGGTTGGCCACTATCCCTTTGCCTCCTCCTCCTGATGCTCATGTCTCTCATTTGCAGTCATCTGCCTCACATATTGTTCATTCTCCTCTCGTAACACCACAACCTTCTGCTCTAACTAGTCAACGCTCCCTCCCTACTGACTAGATATCCAAGCAACTCACTATACATGTTGGTCTTGTTGGTCCATCTAAGTAAATAGTACCACAACCTGCTATAAGTGATTAGAGACAAAAATCTCAAGTCACCGGCTCCGACTCCTCTTACGGTTCATCACATTCTGTTACATCACATCCTCGCATGGACGATCAACAGACAGAGTTTGCTCCTTCTCACAGGCAAGGATGACTCACTTCAATTTGTTTTATCACATTTTGAGCTCAGTTGTATGTCTTCTACTGATAATTTTATTTCATTATGATGGTGTTGTTTCAATTTTGACTAGGTACTTCACATAATGCTCATGTATGTATGGTTATATATTTTGGTTTGAGTTTTGATTCGTGGACACAATGGGAAAGGAAAAAGGGATAAAGGAGAAACATGGGGTGATGTCTTGAATGCAGATATGCTCATGAGATTTTGGATGGATGAGATTTGATAAGTGACACATGGTTGGTTGTGCATGGATATATTTGATTGTATGATTTGTTTTCACTATGATTGTTTTGAGTTTATTAGATACTATTGTATGGTTACAAAACTCTTTATTTACATGTTTTAACACATTGATCATGAGAACAAAACAAAAGGAAGGGAGAGGGTCCTGCCTACTAGAGTCAAAGCATTAATTAAAAATAATTTTGCAGAAAGCCTTTAGAACATCTCTCCTCTTGTTATCTAATGAGACTAATTAGAAACAAATTTTATCTAATCTTTTAATATGAAGTATTCCAAAACTATATAGAGCCTCTTTAAAAATGTAGATATTTATGAGGGCAAAAGAGAGAGGATCATGAAGAGAGGTATGTTATACATTTATGGTTGTTAATTTTTCACTGATTTCAATTTCTCACAAGTTAGAGGCTAATCATGATGGTGACAACAACCTTGTTTCACCAACGGGCGAAAAACTAGGTGACTCCATTAAAATTCCCCAAAATTATATAGGGATCTTGTATCTTTATGATTCATTTATTATTGTTTGAATATTCTACTATCTTTTGGCAATGCTAACAACCGTCTGTTTGCAGAAAGAAAGCTGCCTACATCCACACTTGAATGAAGCATTTGAATTCGTTGTGATTCTCTCTTGTTCTCAGATTATTATATATGATAATGTTAACATTGCAATAGTCTGTGATAAGAATGGTCAAAAGCTTTAGCAAAAGCTTTGCTTCTCAGGTTTTTGGCTGTACTTTGTTCAATTGGAATAAAATCAACCCTTTTATTCTTCAATTTTATTGTCCAATATCTCTTTGTATTAAATATGATTTTTTTATTCAACAATTCCTCTCATTTTTAAAAGCAACTTATGCTCTACAAAACTCAAGGCCTTTCATCATAAAGTTTGATTAGCTCACCACCCTTTTATTGTTATTTACGATAGCTTATGCTCTATAGAATTAAGGCCTCTTTGCCTGAAGTCTGATTAGCTCACTACTTTCTTTAAGTCTGATTCAAATTTCTCAGTTTCTTTTCACTTATCTACTGCATTTCAGCCATAAATATTGTATTGTTTTATGTATATATTGTCACTTCATTTGCTGATGTAAATATTTTCTTGCCTATTCCTACATTATAAAATACGAAAAAAAGGTATAAAACATAAAACACAAACTTCAGTTTAATTTTTCTAGCACATTGCCTCACTATCTCGTTGTGATAACGAGACACTATCTCACTATCTTGTTGTGATAACGAGACATTGTCTCACTATCTCATTGTGATAACGAGACATTGTTTCACTATCTCATTGTGATAACGAGATTCAAGAAGTTGATTTGTTTAAACTTTGTTAGTCTTAAAACAATCACCAACAAGGCTCACAAAGAATAGTCTAGTGTTAGTATGGTTAATAGTAAAAAATAAATTTTCTTTTAAACTATACTTTTAATTGGGATCTTGGACCAATGCTTACATTGACGAGAGAGCTCTCTCATCGAGCTAAACCAATGGTTATATTAATCTATAGTTTCACAATTTTTTTATGCCATTTATGTAAATCATCGCTTTTGTAAACATTAAGAAATCGACATTAAATGCTAGTGACACTTGCCACATCTCGTAACAATTTAAAGAGGTGGTAGGAAGTGTTACAATTACCATGTAATACTTGAAGGCCCTTCTCTCCAATATGTCCCAGTATTTCATGCCAAATCATAATCTTCTCTCCAAAGGTTATAAGTTTTTTTCCTTCTTCAGCTCCACTCCGAGGAACAATAAAACTATTTCACCCATCACTAACAATGCTTCCAAGAAGATTATACAAAGTTCCGATCTAATCTCCCCTCAACAATACAATTGCACTTCAAACCATCCTACAAGTATCATTTTCAAACATTGTTTTATACCTTCATCGTTCATCTTGCTTACAAAAATCAATTTTTTGGCCAATTTTGGGATGTGCGGAACACCATGGAGTGCTCTAATCCTTCCACCCATCATTGTCAACTTGAATTTTCCTCATCCTATGGTTTTGGTTGTTGAGTCATCTCTTGAGAAAACATCACCACCGTCATATCCTTGTACTTTGAAAACCACTCCCTATGGATGGAGAGGTGGGGGGCAAGTAACACTTGCCACTTTTGACGATGACGTCTTCCACTGACAAGGTCAAAATATCATTTCCATATATGATTACCCTTATATAGGTCTCAACCTAAGCTAGACCTTACTTCAAATGCCACATGGGGTGAGATATGTAAATGATATTTTCATTTTGAAATTATTTGATTTTTATGATTTTTTGATATAATTTAACTCAAGAAGATTAAATGTTTTTTATGTGCAACAAAATTGTTGATGAAATATATGTGATTGTGCAAACATTGGACCATGAAGGCCTAAGGAATTCCTAAGTCATCAACATCAAGAAATAGAGGCAGAAGCAAGGAACATGCCACAAAAGAGGCAAAGAGAGTTCTTTGCTCTATACAAAGGGAACTTGGGGGACATGAACATAAGTAACATAATTAAATGAATGCTCAAGTAACCTAATATGAAGAATTCCCTTGAATAACATAGTATCTCGCACATGATAAACATTATGGAGCTGAGACACTGCCAAGTGTGAGTCCAAATGAACCATTAAAGATTGAATACTATTTGAAATGACTTCATGAATCAATTTAATAATGGCACAATATTCGGAAATATTATTAGTTGTGACCCCAATATAGGTACCACTTAACACAACCAACCAAAAGGCAGATAAATCACCCAAGTTATGGAAGCTAAGTTCTAGGTGTGACATTGCTTCATGTGCAAACCCTGGAAATGCTAGATAATCCATTGAAATCTATGAAATAAAACAAAAATATGATCAAAATCATCAGTAAAAGACTATCGTACATAAAACATACTATATACACTAATTACAAAACAAAATAAATGTTCAAGCAATAGCTCAAGCATAATACTTCTTGAGGTAGAGCCCTTTTCTGGGATTTGGAAGAATATTTCCATTGTATTCAATCAATTCATAGGCTCCTTTATTAAGTACACACCTTACAATGTAAGGTCCATAACACGCTGAATTGAACTTTCTTCTCCCCAAGGTTTCTTTGTCTTAGTCACAAATCAACACAAGGTCACCTTTAGAGAACACTCTTAGATGGTTGGACTTATCATTCTGATTTTTGGTATGCTACTTGTGTGCTTCATTTTTCATAGTAGCATCTCAACACTAATCAAGATGTTCTAAATGGATGAGATGCTCTTCCAAACTAGAAGTGTCAGGAAGAAGCCTAACTACTAACTTTAAGGATGGTATTTCAAATTTTATGGGAAAAATTGATTCCACGCAATGGACCAGTTGGAATGGAATAAACCTTATAGAAGTTTTAATAGACATTTGATATAACTAAAGGGATGGATATAACATGATGTGCTAGTTGGTCTTACTTTTTTAATCATTCTTTACAAAATGGTCTTCAAGGAACTATTCATTGCCTCTACTTTACCATTTTCTTGAGGATAGTAAGGAGACAAATGCTCCTACTTAAGCCATAACCTTGAAGCCAACTCGAGAATAATAGTATTTTGGAAGTGACTGCCATGGTTAGTGGCAATATCCGTTGGGATGGCGAAATGTACAATGAATTGATTGAAGATTAATAATGCAACAATTTCACCATGGTTTCAAAAAGACGACATGGCTTTGGCCCACTTGGTGAGGTAGTCGCCAACCACAATAATGTACTTGTAACCCCTATCCAAGGCTAGGTGACAAGTAGTAAATTCCACTCCCCACTTGGTGAATGGATTGACGGTGAGAACCAGAAAAATCAGAGCAGGATGCACACATTTTTTGTGTATACGCTTGAAAAAGGTGGCACTTCTTGATAGCCTCAATACAACCTTTAAAAGTTAAAGGATGGAAGTACTCGTCATGCAAAATCTTTTGGGCTATTACTGTTAATTTTTCTTAGGGATATTTTATTCTTTGCTTTAGACAATTACATTTCTTCATTTGCATATTAAATTCACCCCATAACATCTTGTTAATATTCAGATTTACAAAATTATTTAGTAACATATGCAATTATATAGAAATAACAATATCATCATCAATGCAGTGGAACATAAAGGAACAATAAAGAAAAATCATTCACACATAGAGACATCAGGATTGGTCTTAGACCAGGGAAAAACCCATACGGGGAAAACCCTTTCAAATTCTTCTTCTTATTAGATTGTCATTGAATAATTCAACAAAGAGAGAGTACAATGATCCATATCTTCAGCCACAAACCTATCTAGAAAAATTAGCTAAACAACATCCAAGAGATGAAACCAACAATGCTAATAATCAAAACCTGGATTCTAAAGCCTGCGGTCAACTATCATTGTTTGCGGTCAACTGACGAAATCTTCAGATAAATGTAAAACTCAAACCCTAGCTTCCAATCGCATGTAGAGAGTGATGTGTATTTAGTTCAAACCCTCCAACTGCATACATGAGCCTGCGTGCTTGTGGTTGTGATCGAAATTTGCTTGAAGCATTCCAGCAGTTGGAAACCAAAGCCCTAAACACATGTGCGAGCTTAAGACCCTGCAATCTCAAACTTGTACGAACCAATCTCCTTGACCCAACCTCAGACCTGTGTGAACCAATCTCAAAGAAAGAAGAATGATAATAATGATGATTTACAAATGAGGGTCACTTGACTTGTATTTATAGCCATCTGTGGGTGTCAAATTTCTCTTTTGGGCCAACCTGTCCTTTTGAGCACATGTCGGTTTCAATTCAAAAACACACCTTCCCTTATCCAAATTGGGTGCTTCAATCGTCAAAATTGGTCCTTTCGAAAAGCTGAATTTAGTCCCATGATTGATATTTATCACTGAGCTTCCAAATTAACACTCGCTCTCATCTAGGGAGAAATTCCAACTGCATCACATAATCATTGCAACTATCCTATCATCAGATCATGTCCTATCTCAAGTATCTCATCATCAAATATCATCATTTTTCATCTTGGTTCATCTCTGCTTATTCCTACTTATCTCTTTATTGTCTCTTCTCATATGTTGAACACTCTCAAATCTAAAAGAAGAAGAATTTGACATCATAGGGGAGCCCAAGCTACCACCCTCTATCCATCGGGGAGCCATTGCTAGCACCTGAAATCATTGCTAGTAGGGAGCCCAATGATACTACTTAGGAAACATCAGGAATCCTTGCTCAACCTAGAACCACATCGAGGAGCACATCTCAACCCAAAATCCATTGACAATGAGGAAGGTCCTATTGGACACTCTCACTCATGTGAATGACAGAGGGGAAGGTCCTATGTGACACTCTCACCCCAAGTCATCTCATCAAGCAATAGGCGAGATACAACTTACCAAGCAAGGATCACAACCATCCCATTGTGCAATCAAAGTGAGAAATTCCACTTGCTATACAAGATAAGGATCACAACCATACTATTTCTTGCTGATCTTCTGATCTGAATTGGGGTAGATTAGTAATGCTGTGCTAATTCCCCTCATTAGAATATAAAATTGTGGTTGAGGTTTGACTCCAAAATAGCAAGTAAAAGCATGAATTTTATGCGTTTTTACTTAAGTTAGTTTCATGAAGAAAAATTAAAACATGAAACCAAAACACTGAATGGAAGCATGTATCAAACAATAATACACCAGCCATTAATAAAGGAGTTCACCCTCCTAGGCTACATCTCCTTGGATCAAGTCTAAAAGCATGAACCCTTCTCATTATGCTCAATATCAAGAAAAGAAGAGTACATAAGCCGCTGAAATGGAATGGCTAGTTTATCCTTCACAGAAACAACTTCCTACAAAATTTCTCACTCCTTACACATGATAACCTATAGTTAAACATGTAAATATTCAGTGAACACAGGAATCTTACACCAAGACCCCATAATCCAACTTCCAAAAACATAAACAATACTACAATCCACTTGAAGTGCTTAAACAATTCTCTTTCTCCACACACATATAGAGCAAAGAAGAAATAAAGCTACAACATTGTTGTAATGGCTGCTAAAAAAAACATTTGGAGGCTAGTAGACCCTTGCAAGGTCATCTCCATCTTGGAACTCCTTCATAAACTAAATCAACACTCTGGTTGACTAGGGCACCCCTAGGCTTCACTTTACAAAAAACCTATCCAGAAGTGCTCATTTGATCCTAAAACCTGTTCCAATCAGTTCATAATGCCAAAAAATGGCTATATAGCCTCTTTTTTCATCCTATTTGGTCAAAAATTACCTTAGTTTTATGACTTCTGTCAGTGTTTCGACAATTTTCTCCTCCAAATTTGGCTTATTGCGAGTTAAATTCATTATTTGTAGTTAAAACTGGTTGTTTCGCTGAAATCAACGGTTCTACCATCATTCCCGCCTATCTCGCAATTAAGGGCCGAGTGGTCATCTGGTGGAAAAGGCTACGGTTCTACAACCTGTTGGATATCACAATCACTATCGACTATCAGCAGAGCGACGATCTTGTTAACACTCCTTCAAAAACTGTGGTCGCTGATCTAGCGGACCGCCGGGCTTATAAACCTCAATGCATAAAACATTGCATCCAGGGTCTTATCGCTGTCAGATTCATCGCTCATCGCAATTGACACTTTCCCTCGGTGGATATCAATGTCCATACACTGCGATAGCAATGGACCCTCCAAGGTTATAAAATAAAACATATAACAATATCACATCCAGGTAGTCTATTACATTTCACAATGTTAACGACGAAATGTTGTGTGATGCGATATCGGTGGATGCGACGAGGACTTAAAATGTGACATATAAAATCCCACGTCCGGGGTCTCATTGCAATCGGTGTTAATCCAAGTATCATCTATATACATATTGACAGGTACTGGGTGCGATATGTGATTGCAATATATCGCATCGCAACCCTTTGCATCGGGGGCCAATTCTTTAGCATCACACCTAAGCTCTTTTTGGGGCCGATTCTTTATCTGAACCACTTGCCGCTATGATATGTGATATGTGAGGGTCAATGGTGGGCTGCCAATTAGTGCCTCCTAATTCCCTAAAGGGCTATGCCATGTCATCCAATCCTTCCATGTCATCAAGTCAACCCTAAACTTTGACTTGCTCTAACTTCTGCATACGAGCTCAGATTTGAGTCTCGTTCGCACTTTTGGATTCCGAATGATGAGCTCTTCAATCTGAAACTAATGAAAAATTTTGAGCTCCTGATCACTCATCCCCACTGAAAAAATTTTGGTCTCCAAAGGTTTACATAATCTGCAACTGCTTTCTACTTTATTTGCACCACAAGTATCCTACAAGTCATCCTTCCTTCTCCTTCACCTTTGTTCTCTGGAGCCATAAGCAATGAGATGACACCTACATCCACTTCAAACCTGTAGTCCAATATCTTGCAAATTACATGTTTCGCTATGCGAACAAAGAATTCAAGTTTGATGTTCTTCTCGACCTGTCCATGTCACTATGGCCATCCACAACAAAATCCTTCCTAAGAATAAATCCAAGAATATGAGCACATTGGAATTGCTTACCTGCAAAATACTTATCAAGGATAAGATCCTAAAAGACTTTGCCAAATGAACCCAAACAATCTACACATAGTGAATACTTGTATAACTTGAGTGCTACACACATTTGGAACATACTAAATGTGCTGCAACTACTCATGCAAAAATTTTAAAATGTTTTTTCAAACTACAAGTAGAAATGCATTTTACAAAATGGAATAAACTTAACTCCCAAATTTCTCCATTCAAATTGACTATTAGCAAGCCAAACTAGCATTGTAATGCTTAAAGAAAACAATGTTGCATATAAGTGATTTATTTATGAACATTACTTTTACAAATTACCCAACTATGGCATATGCAACTAGTGCAAAACAAAAATTTAAAAACTTCAGTTGCACAAATAGTCCACCCATTTCTTACCCAACCAGGTAAATGAGCCCTCTATTTGAACTTTCTCTTCTTCTGAATCTGCTTCAGGGATGGTCGCATATTGCACCACTTTTTCTTTTGCCGCTTCCTTTTCTGGTGCTTGCATGATTTGCTTGCCCTTACCAGGATGAAGTTGTGGAAACAATTTCCAACACTTCTCGACCCAATTCCCACTGATATTGCACTGAGTACATAAGTTATTTTGGGCTCCTCTCGGCTCACTTTCCTTTATCCTTGGATGATATTTTCTCCTTTCAGTCTCAATTTCAGTAGACATAAACATATTCCTGATGATTGCTTTCCTTTTATCGCACTTATCTACACAATGGTTAGATGAAAGTAAAAAGGTGCATGGAAACATTTTCCTCAACATGTTATTCAAATCTGCATGTTGTTTTCCATCATGAACACATTCGAATTAACAGAACGATTATACCTTTGTTTTCTGTCCTTTGGCTTATGCTGCCTGCGTGAGGAACTTGCATGGCAAGAAGAACACGACTTTCCTTCTTCTTCAGCTTTTACATCTCTCTATAGATACGTTCTGCACTGTAAGTCCTCCTTGCACTTGAGGAACCAAGCAGGAACCATTTCTGGATGCAATTCCCAACATCTTGCCTCTTCATGTCCTTTCTTACAGCAAAAGGAACACGATATCCATGAAATGTTGCTAGAAGACCATTCTTCTTTTGAAACATAGCCTAAGCCTTCGTATTTAGGTCTCTCCTTGGGCTCAATTGGATTTTTAATGCCTTTCTGGTTTACTCCAAGGCCTCCTCCCTTGTAACCCATCTTGGTCAAGAGCTTGGATCCAATGCCTTAACTATGTTTTTTCAAATTTACAAATGAATTTACATCAACACTTGCGCATAAGGAAGAAGCATGTAAATTCTTACCATTTGCCTCATCTTTTGATTGACATACAAAGATGCATGTAAATTCTTACCATTTGCCTCATCTTTTGATTTGAGATGTGTCCTCTTGGACTCTTCAGCTCTCTTCTTTCAGCTCCTCGGATTTGGGTGCTGATAGAACCTAATCTTCCACACCATGTGGACAAAAGGTACAAAATTGTCCATCTACCTTCTTGGAGGGACTTTCTACACTAGCACCTTGCATAATAGTTGTAGAAAACATGAAGATTGTGGAGAAGATGGTGGTTTATCACCATTCTTGTTACCTTCTTCCCTTGGAGAACATTCTCCTCTTGGAGGTCTAGATCTTTAACCTTGCAATTTGGTATTCCTCTCTTCATAGAGGACTTTCACCATTTATGCCATGTCTATGTAAGCCTTTCTAAAAGCCTTCACATCCTCTAACATTCTTGTAGGCTCTTCTCCTTGGGACATGCTTTGCTTGAAGCTTCTACTATAATTTGAGGTAGAAATTGGTGGTAGAGATTGTAACAATCTTGCTCTCCTTTCCAAAACCTTCTCCTTAATGAGCTTCAAAATGCATTCACTTGCAAACAACAGTCAATGCTTCCTTGCACAAAGCAAAACCATAGCTCTAATACCAACCTGATCTGAATTGGGGCAGATTAGTAATGTTGTGCTAATTCCCCTCATCAGAATATAAAAGTGTGCTTGAGGTTTGACTTCAAAATAACAAGTAAAAGCATGAATTTTATGTGTTTTTACTTAAGTTAGTTTCATGAATAAAACTTAAAACATGAAACCAAAACACTGAATGGAAGCATGTATCAAACAATAATACACCAACCACTGATAAAGGAGTTCACCCCACCTGGGCTACATCTCCTTGGATCAGCTCTAAAGGCATGAACCCTTCTCATTATGCTCAATATCAAGAAAAGAAGAGTACATAAGCTGCTGAAATGGAATGGCTAGTTTCTCCTTCAAAGAAACAACTTCCTACAAAAGTTCTCACTCCTTACACATGCTAACCTACAATTAAACATGTAAATCTTCAGCAAACGCATGCATCTTACGCCAAGACCCCATACTCCAACTTCCAAGAACATAAACAATACTACAATCCACTTGAAGTACTTAAAACAATTCTCTTTCTCCATACACATATAGAGAAAAGAAGAAATAAAGCTACAACACTACTGTAATGGCTGCTGTAGAAAACATATGGAGGCTGGTAGACCCTTGCAAGGTCATCTCCATCTTGGAACTCCTCCATAAACTGAATCAACACTCTGGTTGACTAGGGTACCCATAGGCTTCACTTTACAAAAAGCCTATCTAGAAGTGCTCATTTGATCCTCAAACCTTTTCCAATCAATTTAGAATGCCCAAAAATGGCTATTTAGCCTCTTTTTGCATCCTATTTGGTCAAAAATTTCCTTAGTTATGAATTTTGTCAGTCTTTCCACAATTTTCTCCTCCAAATCTGGGTTATTGCCAGTTAAATTCATTATTCGCAGTTAAAACTAGCTGTTCCGCTGAAATCAGAGGTTCCACCATCATTCCCGCCTATCTGGTGGTTAAGGGCCGAGTGGTCACTTGCGAAGTGGTGGTCCGATGGAAAAGGCTAAGGTTCTGCAGCCTGTCGGATATTGCAATCACAATTGGCTATTGGCAGAGGGACGATCTTATTAACACTCCTTCGGAAACTACGATCGTCGATCTATCGGACCCATAGGGATTATAAATCTCAATTCATAAAACATCGCATCTGGGGTCTTATTGCTATCAGAACTCATCGCTCATCGCAATCAACACTTTCCCTTGGCGAATATCAAAGTCAATACATTGCGATAGGAAAAGACCCGCCAGGTTTATAAAATACAATGTATAACAATATCGCATCCAAGCATTTTATCACATTTCGCAATGTTAACGACGGAATGTTGTGCGATGCGATATTGGTGGACCAGACGAGGACTTAAAATGTGACGTATAAAATCCCGCGTCCGGGGTCTCATCGTAATCAATGTTAATCCATGTATCATCTATATACATATCAACGGGTACTTAGTGTGATATGCGATTGCAATATATCTTATCGCAATCCTCTGCGCCGGGGGCTGATTCTTTAGCATCGCACCTAAGCTCTGTTGGGGGCCGATTCTTTACCTGAACCACTTGCCTTTGCAATATGCGATGTTCGAGGACGAATGCAGGGTTTCCGCTCGGCGCTTCCTCATTCACTGAAGGGCTATGCCTTGTCATCCAATCCTGCCATGTCATCAAGTCAACCTTGAACTTTGACTTATTCTAACTTCTGCATACGAGCTCAGATTTGAGTCTTGTTCGTGCCATTGGATTCAAAATGATGAGCTCTTCGATCTGAAACTAAGATTATCAAAATTATGATACTTTGATTTTTTGACAAATTTTGAGCTCCTGATCACTCTTCCCCACTGAAAAAACTTTTGGTCTCCAAAAATTTACATAATCTGCAACTGCTCTGTACTTTTTCTGCATCGTAAGTATCCTACATGTCATCCTTCCTTCTCCTTCAGCTTTGTTCTTCGGAGCCATAAGTGATGAGCTGACACTTGCATCCCCTGCAAACCTATAGTACAATATCTTGCAAATTACATGTTTCGCTATGCGAACAAAGAATTCAAGTTTGATGTTCTTCTCGACCTGTCCATGTCACTATGGCCATCCACAACAATATCCTTCCTAAGAAGAATTCCAAGAACATGAGCACCTTGGAATTTCTTATTTGCAAAATACTTATCAAGGATAAGATCCTAGAAGACTTTGCCAAATGAACCCAAACAAGCTTCACATAGTGAATATTTGTATAACTTGAGTGCTACACACATTTGGAACATACTAAATGTGTTGCAACTACTCATACAACAATTTTAAAATGCCTTTTCAAACTACAAGTAGAAATGCATTTTACAAAATGGAATAAACTTGACTCCAAAATTTTCCCATTCAAATTGACTATCAACAAGCCAAACTAGAATTGTAATGCTTAAAGAAAACACTGTTGCATATAAGTGATTTATTTAAAAACATAACTTTTACAAATTAACCAACTATGGGGATATGCAACTAGTTCAAAACATAAATTTACAAACTTCAGTTGGACAAATAGTCCGCCCATTTCTTACCCAACCAGGTAAATGAACCCCCTATTTGAACTTTCTCTTATTCTGAATATGCTTTAAGGATGGTCGCATCTTGCGCCACTTTTTCTTTTGTCTCTTCCTCTTCTAGTGCTTGCATGATTTGCTTGCCCTTACCAGGATGAAGTTGTGGAAACAATTTCCAACACTTTGCGACCCAATGCCCACTGATATTGCAATGAATACAAAAGTTCTTTTGAGCTCCTCTCGACTCACTTGTCTTTATCCTTGGATGAGATTTTCTCCTTTCGGTCTCAATTCCAGTAGACATAAACATCTTCCTAATGATTGCTTTCCTTTTATCGCACTTATCTACACAATGGTTAGATGAAAGGAAAAAGGTGCATGGAAACATTTTCCTCAACATGTTATTCAAATTTGCATTTTGTTTTCCATCATGAACAACATTCAAATTAACAACATTTGAATTAACAGAATGGTTATAACTCTGTTTGTTGTCCTTTGGCTTATGATGCCTGCATTAGGAACTTGCGTGGCAAGAAGAAATTGACTTTCCTTATTCTTCAACTTTTACATCTCTCTTTGAGACGTTTTGCACCGTAAGTCCTCCTTACGCTTGAGGAACCAAGTGGGAACCATTTCTGGATGCAATTCCCAACATCTTGTCTCTTCATGTCCTTTCTTACGGCAAAAGTAACATGATATCCATGAACTGTCGCTTGAAGACCATTCTTCTTTTGCAACATAACCTAAGCCTTGTATTTAGGTCTCTCCTTGGCCTCAATTGGATTTTTAATGCCTTGCTGGTTTACTCCAAGGAACATCAGTATTGCTCTTTGTAGATCAAAAACATATCATCGTGCTCATATATGGTACCAGATTAAACAAATCACTGAACAGTTCAATCATATTATCTTAATAACATTAGTCTCCTATTCATGCAGGACATAAAATCAAATATTATATTAGAACAAATATGTATCACAAAAATGATACCTAATTTATCCTCCCTCTCATGGAGGTAGAAAACACAAACCTAAGCTTGTCTCATACAACAACATTGTCTCAATATATGAAGATATCTTAGTCTCAACTATATACAAGATTCTCTACCAATCAGATCCCATTATTTATTATCATAATGTATCACTCTCACATCTAAAATCTTCTCAAAATAAATTTCTAAAGAGTTTCTTCAACCTGCGTCATAGCTAGTTGTGCTAGCAACATCGTATTCAACCTCGGTCATGCCTAAAGCTACAAACTTGTTCATCCAAAATATCATGGAAAATATCATACTAAAGCAACACCCATATGTTATCATCTCATCAATGACGATCCCAAACAACATTAGTACATACATGTAATCATATATCACAGAAAGAATATCTCAAACCAAAAAAAAATTGATCGTCCCATGCAAAATATCTCTGAGGGTGTTTGACGACAACCCAATGTGTATGAAGTGGTTCAATCATGAATTGAATCAGATTGTTCTCTGTAGAACATATGTCTAGATGGGTTTTCACAAGGAACATCAACAATTGTTAGTTTCCAAGTTAGGTCCATTAACATCTTTGCATAACTTCTTGAAATTCAATTCCATCGGGATGCCCAAGGATTTGCATTCCCACTTTCCAAAATTTCTTAAATAGTTCACTATATATTTCCCTTTTCCAAACTTCATCATTCCAAGATCTTCATTTTAAACTTTGGAGGTCAACTCCCTCTTCCTTTCATCGTGAGAGGCTTGTTACCTATCAAGAATAGATTGTCAACATATAAAAACAAAATCAAAGACATAGCTTGGACCATTTTTAAGTAGAGGTTTGGATTGACACATCTTATTGGCTTTACTAGGTAACTATCAATGTGGATATACCAGACTCCGGATGCTTGCTTCAAACCATACAATACTATCTGCAAACATTATACTAATCAATATATTCAACTTTACACAAATCAATACTGTGTAATCAAATCAACTAAGTCAGCTGATCAAGCCTAAGATGCCAAATCAAAATTAATATCAAATTCGTAAAATCTTCTCCCAATATCATTGCGACACACTCTTCAGACTAGGTGTCAAGTAGACCTCACATCCAAATACCAAGTTATGACTTCATCTATTATCATGTCAATAAATTGTTATTAAGCATGATCAAACTCCATCAAGCCATCCACATAATCATAATATGAATTACTTTTGCCACTAGATGCAAATGTATATACCAAGGATAAGCCACAATTGTTTGTACTTCAACCAATGTGCCAAAGCCAGTGATACCAATACAAAATCTCTATTGAAAACCAATATTAGTCACTGAAAGTCACTATGCCCACATAACACTCTTATCTAGGCAAATCCTCAATTATAAAATCAAAATCCTAATTTTTTTTCACTATGAATTCAATCAATCCATAAGCCAAAGCATATCAATGAAATATCAAGCATCATGTCAAAGCTCCAATACTACTCATCTATATTAAACCAATAAGCCAAATCTTGTCAAACCCTTGTAACTGTTATCAATTACCATCGTATACTGGCTTCAATTATCAAATCAAAATAACATACTAATATGCATATTTCGGTCCCCTGTAAACACAAGTTTAGTCAACACATTCACATTCTCTATATTAAGTCAAACATTCAAAATTATCTACTCATATGACTTTCTATTGTCTGCTCCATATCTATAGAAATGTCATACTCCTGGTGCACTACTGATTTTGTGCATAAGGCATAATTTTTTGTGTCCTACAAGCACAACCACACCCATATGCCTTCTTCCATGTGGTTGGAAGGCATATAATTGCACCCTTAAGCCTTTTCGCCAGTTGTTGGGGCTTAGACTAGGATATAGCTTCTTTTCTCAAACTAGAACTTGTTACAGACTAACAACATCAGATATTTGACTATTCATGTCCAAAAATCTTACTTCAACAATAAATAATCTCTTATTTAATGCAAACAGGTGTTAAAATCTCATAGAAAATTTCTCCCTCGAAATGGGAAGCCACTTCGATCATCATCATTCAAGACATCAACCTATCTATCATAACACTGTCATGCATCAACATATTTGTTAGATAAATTAAACTATATCAGATTCTTAGACATATATACGTCATAGTCATAACATATTAGCATCTACTTTATCATCACATATGAATGTGACATTGAACTTTCATACAGGGTTAGTGTCATATAATTAGGGAAACTAACAAGTGTATCATATTCCAGGGATCATAATCACTACATCACTTATATATCACATTATCCAACCATCAAGATAGGGCATCCAAATTTTCCACATTGTCAAATTTACTAAGCTTATTAAAACTTGATCAATGTCAACATGAGGATCTTAAATATCAATTTTCAAGCTTATTATGCTCATCACAAGCATAAACAATAATATCAAGTCATCATATATAAAAAACAATGTATCTTGCTTGCTTCACAAAATCAAGAAATCGATCATATATAAAAATGTAAGATACTTATCAACTATTGAGTGCACCAACTCATTAGATGTACCATTGATCCAGATCTTTTAACTTCGAGGATGCATACAAAATTTCATATAAAAGAGACTATAACCAAGTAACTTAAACACATGAAAATAAATGGAAATCATAAAGAAACCATGAGATTAAAGGCACACAAACAATTTGATTACGAAGTTCACCCAATGTGAGCTACGTCTTCAGGCCCTGCTCAATGTGGGGAGGCCTTCTTTTATTAAGTGACAACAAAGAAATGAATTACAATCAACTTTACAAAAATGACCTTTATACCTCCAATCTCGGTCATGGATGAAAAATGTAGAGCTCAGATGCAAAAACATACATCACCATTGGATTCATGTCGCAAAATCGTATAAAAATGACTATAAATATGCCAAATTATGACACTGGCACCTTTGGACCCCAAAGGAATATTTTCAGCATCTAGCAAGATTCCCTACTTAGGGTTCTGCCCCCTCTGGCTTCTCTTGGTTCCGTTGTTCTGTTGCCTAGTCAAATGGAAAAGTGGGTTTTTAAAGGATTTCGTGGGCAGATTTTTCAAATAACAAGCTGTTGGCTTTTTGGCAACCGTCAGTGGGTTGTGTGGGAGCACGCTGGGTTCAAAACTCGCCCGCCCCATATTTGGTTCGAACTGGTTATAACAGTGCAACATTGATATATTTTTTAATCAACAGTTATGTTGAATGGTTGTGTGTAATGTGGTGGTTAACGTTTGTTGTAACATATTTTTGGAACCCCCTGGTTGGCGGGTTGGCCCACCGGGATGGGCGGGTTCAAGCCTCGCTTGTTTCGCTCTTATACATATAATATATTCGATCATTCGGTGGGTCGGATGGGTTCGTCGGGGTGGCTTGCCCACCACGCTATTTTAATTATATTCAATGTAAACGTTTACATACCGTTTGGACTGTTGTGGTGTGGCAACCTGCCACCCGAATTTTGTTTTTGTTTTTTATTTTTATAAAGCCATTGGTTAAAATTTTTCCACCAGTTTTTAAGGGTTACTAGATGAATTAAGGAGGCGAAGAATTCACCCTTTCTTATCGCCATTTTCCATGCTTCGTCCCCTCCCCAAATTGTTTTCTCGCTAGTGACTGCCACTTGGCCAAGTTTGACCAGAATTTTGGCCGGCTATAACTTGAGCATACAAATCCAGGTTTGAGTTTCGTTCACACTGTTGGAATTAGGGCCACGAGAAATATGATCTGGTCCTAGTTTCACTTCCATCTGATGACTTTTATTTTTGAGCTATTTCAAGGCCACTTCCATTTCTAGAGCCACTCGGATCATTCCTACTCACTAATGAGCTTTTGGACTACCAAAAGATTTATTAGTCAATTGGAAAGTGAGGTAATTTATGCCTCACTTTCTCCTTTCCATCAATCGAGCCTTACTTAGATGCATTCCTTTGAAACCAATATGAAGGTACTCCACGTATCCTCGTCGTGAATTCCTGGTCTTTCTATCAAGAATGATGTCCTCCAATAGCTTGTTCAAGTATTCTGGTGCAAAATCGTCAAGTGTAGGAACTTGTCTAACCTCTTCGGTGTCCATGATCAAAGGAGGATCATAAAGTTTCAAATTTTCAATGTTCACCACTGAGTACATCTATATGTATGCTGGAAAATTGAGATGAAAAGCATTGTCTCCAATATTCTCTAATATGGTGAATGGTCCATATCAGATTGGTCTAAACTTCTTTCCTTCCCCTTTCATTCTGTCTTATCTGATGTGGAGCCATACTCTGTCCCCAACCTGGAATTGGTGATTGATTCCGTGCTTGTCATGTCGAGCTTTTTATTGAGCTTGACTTTTCTCCAACTGCTCCTACATTTCCTGGTGAATCATTTGAATTTGCTAAATGATCTTATGAACTTTGTCCCTGTCATCTTGCCTGCTGGAATATTCATCTTTCCTAAGGACCATGTCTAAGGGATCCTTTGGAAAATAGCCAAAACATGTCTTGAATGGTGAGATATGAGTGGATGAATGCATTTCCCAATTGTATGCATGTTGCACATAGGGATAGGGTATCGATTCTTCACCGTTATTTTGTTGAGTTCCCTATAGTCTACGCACATCCTCCATGTGCCATCATTTTTTGACACCAACATGATAGGTGAATTTTATGAAGAAGAACTTGGCCTTATGACCCCTTGGTTCATCAAATCCTGTACCTTCTTCTTTATCTCCTCCATCTCAATGGATGATAACCAGTACATACCAATTTTGGGTAAAGGAGCATCCTACTGCAAGTGAATCTCATGTTGGATCTGATGCTTTGGAGGTGTTGATGGTGCTGGACCCACCAACATGTCAAGGGGATCTCCTCGGTAAGAATTCCTAATTAGACCTCAGACCGTTTGGTGTTGGAGTCCCAGCAGTGGGTCGTAAGGTAATGCCTTGACCGTGATGTCGCACAGAGGCAAGTAAGATAACTCTATCAGTAGCAAGGGTGTGACTGACGCAGTGAGTCAAGGAAGGTGTATGAGAGGTTCTAACACTTCGAAGGGAGAAGGAGGTGAAGGTGAGTTCCAGGTTGAAAGGGATCAATTCCAACTCAGATAGGAACACACAACAGAAAAGGACATGCATAGATTCTGACGGAGCAGTCCACTCAGATGCGGCAGTCACGTCATACAAGGTGAGATAACACGTACAACACTCACGGATCAGTCTGAGATGAGTGTGACAATTGTTACAACAAGGTTCATATTGAAGGTATGTCTGATGTCTAGAAGAGTAGTCCACACAAATGGTGACAACATTAACA
>APFE031627232.1:108460-131238 GCA_000404065.3 Pinus taeda | reverse complement strand
GCATAGGTATGCTTGGCTCTGCTGCCTTTATTATTGCTGCTGCTACTATTGGTTTTCTTCGTGATGCTGCTTCATGCTGTTGTGATAACCACTCTACACCGAAACCGACCTGTTCATTAGGTCTGGAAGAATTGAAGTAATACCTCCATGAGTCCTCCTCATCCCAATGACATGCCCCATGTATCCAATTGAACTGAATTCTGATGCAGTGATCCTTCACAATGCAATGTGGGTCATGCGTGTACTTCTTCATCTGTTCAACTTCAACATTTGCTTGCTTGATGCTCCGAATCTCGTATAACCCAATCCACAATGGAAGAGTGGGCCAAGGTGCCTTCTTCTTCCATTGCAGCCTAACTATTAATCATGCTGAGATATGATACACTAATCCTACATTAAAAGCACGTCCAAAGCAACTTTGGCAGAACATGCGGAGGCTTCTCCACACTAAACACTTGGATGAATGTGCCGTTCGGTGAGGCACACCAATCTGCAATGTGTAGCAATGCCTTCATCGCTTCTTTTGACATGCAGGGTGGATCTTGTTCAAATATCAACTTGTACACTAGGATGAAAAGATGGTCAGACAACCATATGATCACTCCTCTGAAGCTGCATTCAGATAATACTTGAAGTACGTGCTCACAACAGTCTCCGACAGTGACCATGCCCACTCTAAGCCCGAGAACTTATGTCGGGCACAAACTACATCTAGAATGTAGGCAGACATGTAAATCTCTACATGCATGTCTTCGGGTGACTGTCGAGCCTTCGTGACTTGCTACTTCCGTTGATGAGCCAGTATGCTAGACTAGTGGCATGGTCTTCCTTCTCTAGCCAATTGGTCCAGCACAACCACCCAACTCTGAGGGAAGGTCTCAATGCTCGCTTGGCCACTCAGTCGACATGTGAATATGTTAAAATTGGAAACTAGGGAAAAGCTTCATGTGGGTCATCTTATTCATGGCTAATAATATGTTTATTAGATTCCTCTCATCAATATGTGTAGGATTGATATAAAGATCATCCAATTCTGATAAGTATTCATGGAGATATGAATTTATTTTGATTATGGAATTATTTATCAAGCTGACCTACAACTCATGTAGGCTCAGAAGCCCAACAGTCGCATCTATTCAAACACCAACATTGTGTATAAATATAGGAGGAATTTTCCTCATTTGGAATCATTCATCTCATCACATCTCTCTCTCTCTCTACTGCGTAGAAAAGAGTCTCTTCTCTACTGTGCAGAAAAGGGTCTCTCCCTCACACATGTGAAGCCGGAAGTTGCTGAAACTGAAGCTGCAACTGCAGAAGTAAAGTTTGACTTGCATGGACTAGAAGATATCCTCATCTGAACTGCGTTGTAGGTTCATCTGAACCTCCTTTGAAAGCTGCAACTTTTGGTGGTGGAATCAAGTCAATTCGACGGAAGGTTTGCAAGATATCGACTGCCCTAGTTTGTTGGAAACTGCTGAAACTGAAGCTGCAACTGCAGAAGTAAAGTTTGACATGCGTGGAATAGAAGATCTCCTCATCTAAACTGCACTATAGGTTCGTCTGAACCTCCTCTGAAAGCTGCAACTTTTGGTGGTGGAATCAAGCTGATCTGATGATTATTCTGTGAGATATCGTCTGCCCTAGTTTGATGATGAAGTTGCTAATGCTGATGCTGCTAATCTAGGGTTTGCTACTGCTGATATAAATAATATTTATTGTACTATTTCTCTCTGCAGAATTATTGAAGATAAAATAATATTTGATCAAAGGGTTTCCCCACACATTATGGGGTTTGTCCCTGGCTAGCCGCCACATCTTGTGTCTCTTATATTGGCTTGTTTTTTGTCGATTGTTTAATGTTCTATCTGCACTTTACTTTATGTACATGTGATTGCTAATCTGTAGAATATAATAAGAAAAATAAGTAAACTGTTATAAGCATAGAACATACCATAACTTAACAGAATATGACCAAGTATTGGTATGCCTTCCTTATATCTTCTTCTTATAGATCTGATTGGGGGTCATCCTGAAACGAGCTAGCTCCTTTACCCAATCCTTCAGAATGTCTTTGGAGTGGCCTCTACTATTGGGCAAGCTGAATGGGGGAGTCGTGATAGTCATGGGCTTGGTCATTTGATACATCTCAATGTAATCTCATGCCTAGAAGGTTGCAAGCTTCGTCCTAGTGGCACTGCTCAAGGTCATCGTCTCGGGGTCAGTGTGAGAGACGATCCAGTGAATCATGTCCATGCATGAGAGTGCGAGGTATCTACATGCAATCCGATACAAGCCGGACTTATGAATGTTCACGTACACCTGACGGTCTTCAAGGTCTTCCCCAAAAGTACCTGCAAATGTTTCATTCACCTCTTTCTGCTTTAGTTTGATTTCCTTGTCTAGATACAACTTCGTATCTTCATAGATCGGTAGACTAGAGGACACCTGCTCTATTGCTACTCCAGCTACCATACCATCAATTTCCTGAGATCCTATTCTCTTGGAAGCCATTGAGAGATATGAACACCTGAAAGATCTGGAAACAAGATGCATGCATGGCAAGAAATATGTCAGTGAAAACAAAGTAGATCCAGGGAAGGACACAACACACACCTAGGAAACTGATGAACAAGATTGCACAAATTTCACTAGGAGGCTGAGTGACTGGTTGCCAGAACTATGAAAAGGGTAGTCTAGGCAGTCTAGGACACTGGACTAGCTACTGGATCTACGAAATGCGCAGTCCAGTTGGGCAGCTGCCTGTAGGGATTATGTAATGTGCAATTCCAGCTAGGAAGGACTGCTGGCCCAGGGACAAATTTGCGCAATTTCTTGGGCCAAGCATCCATTGTCCTCCAGGAATGTGCAAAACAGTCCAGGAGGCCAGTGCTGGGCTAGAATGCACAAATCTGGAGGGGAAGGTGAGCCTTCCTTTTCCAGATTGCACAACGCAACCTTGGTGAATGCAGAGACCAGGCCAAGGTTGGCTTGACTAGTCGATGGGCAACTGAAAGTAACTAAGTCAATGAAATGCATGGCGACACTAAGTGATAGCAGAAGTGATAAACCGTGCATGAAAAACATGAATGGAAGATTCAACAAACATAGCAACATGCATGTGGGTGAGGCCGTTCGCCAGTTGGGCGAACGTCTGTGCAAAACAGTTTCATGCATGCGGAAACAGTGAGATAGCAACGAAAATTGAAACAGAGCTAGGAAAAGCTAGAATAGATGTAAACTACAACAAGCATTCGAAGAAATCAAGAAAACAACACTCACACAAGCGAATACACAAAAAGAAACATAAATGCTAAAAAAGACAAGTTGAGGCCACTTACCCATGAATAGCTGAGCCAGATGTGTCAAACAGTCCTGGATGTGCTATGGGATGTCAGATCTCTAAGATTGATGTGAATGAATGAGCTGTGATGTGTTAAATAAATAATTTTGGTCTCATGACGAGCATGTGACAAATCTAGGAAAAAGCGACACTTGGAGGGAAACTCCTAAAACAACTTTGCATGTAACCCATGGCTGCTAAAAATAGTTCCCTAAATCATGGGATGCCTTTTTCATGTTGTCTCTTTCTATTCCGGGAAGATCAAGTCATGCATGCATGCATGCAAGTCAAGTTTCCTCGGTCCCGGGTGGAACTAGTCAACTGGAATGTCTATGCATGCCAGTGCTCAATTGCTTGGGAAAAATGCACATTCCTCACTGTAAGATGGGCTGATTTCCCAAGGGGATTGCACAATTTTTGGGCAGAGTAGTTGGCTACTGCCCAGATTTGTGCAAATCCTTGGCTAAATAGCGTGTTGTTGGGAAAAATTATGCGAATCCTACTGGGAGGGTTGGCTGGCAGGATTGCGTAATCCTGGAGCCCAGCAGGTTCTAAGAGAGGATTCACAATTCCTGGAGGGAAGGCTATTTTCCCTCCAGGAATGCACAATTTTCAAGGGGAAGCTGCTCAGCCTGCAGTTAGACCAAGTTTGGGTAAGCAGCCTGTGACGGGAATGTATCAACTGTGATCAACAGGATGCCTTTGTGCGAGGAAAACACTAAATATTGAGTACTTGACGAAGCAAGAAAAAGTTCTGTGTAAGGTTGGTAGGGGAGGATCTAAAACAAGCTAAGGAAAAATTTTGGAGGGTGGTTGTAGCCACTAAAACAGTAGGCAACCCATTTGGTTCGTGAAAAATCCCATCAAGTCAGAAACAATTTCATACAATTCCTTTTTATGGGTGGGATCACAACCTTGGAAAGCTTTAGATGTCTTGACATCTTTTGCTCTCAGAACCATGAGCATGCACCCTTTTCTAGAGTTAATCAATCTCTTCATCTGACCTACACTTACAAGATTAGCACTAATTTTGGCACAATGAGCTCTAACAATGTATTCTACCTCATCTTTCGTGAGATGATACTTGTTTTCACGGCAAAATAAAACTGCTTCCTGTGATGCAAATACATACTCCCTAATACAAGACCACAAATATCCAAGGGTACAACATCAAGATGAACCTCATCTACTAGTTTGGATGCAATCACGAATCTAGCTCTACACTATTTGGTTCCATGTAATTTTGCTTTATCACACACCCAACCAAGAGGGTATGGTTTGAAATGAGGCTTGGTCTCTAATCCTAAATTTTTAGCCAAGGATTCTGAAATCAAATTTGCTTGTGAGCCTAGATCAAACAAGGTTTCCACTTTAGTATGTTTCATTAAGACTCTAATGTGGAACAATTCAATTCCCTTCCATTCATTAATAAGAGGCTCATTTGAAGAACTTATACTTGCATGTAACTTAGAATTTTCATTAGCATGAAGAGAAACAATACCTTGTGTACCCAATGCCGTGATCAATGTCTCGTCACTAAAATCATATCCAAGGTCCTGCTGCATGGTTGCCATCGTCTTTTGCTTGTTCTTCCCACCAAATCTCTTTGGTTTCAACTCTAAAATGTAACTTCCAACAATGTTCATCATCATGGCCTTCCTTCTTATAATGTGTGCAAGATGGCTTTACTCCTTCTTCCTTCTTGGTTGTAGATTCCATCTTGTCCTTTCCCTTGCCTTTTCCTTTGAACTTTCCATTATGAGGTTTAAAATATGATTTCTTTGTGTAGGAACCAACCATATATATTGTTTTTTATAATCAAAATAAAAATACAACCATAAGAGAATAGCATTGGGAATTCAAATTTATTAAGCACTGATTAACACATCCCTGAAACTTCACTTCATTGAACATATCATCTAATTTACATAAATTTAACTAATACCATAAAGAAGCCACACAAAAGAATATTATAACAACATAGGTACTGTTCACCAGAAGACGAGATTCAAACTTGACTTGCCGCTACTTGTCTTCCTTTGTTGTCGGTCACCTCCGAGTATGAATGTCGATGTGCTTGATCCGAATGCAGTGACCCATCGGTTGACCTCCCAGCTTACTCCTTGGGTACTCTTCTTCCCTGTGGACCCCCGAGCTACAATGGGGTTGTACAATGGAGGAATGTATTAGCTGGTAGAGGAGAGCACTGTTTGGCTCAAGAGTCCCCTCTCTAAAGTCCTCTACCTCACCAAACTCACTATAGCTCGTAGCCACTACTCTGACATAGTCTCATCCATCCAAAAATAGGGTAAAGAAAAAAGGTCCCTTCTCTCATGGCCTGCCCCTTCTTTAACAGGAGTCCTTATATGTGACACTTGGCATTTCATGCATAATTAATTATTTTTGATAATTCAATAGTTTGATTATTCAACCACCCATGTGTCACTCTTTCAGCAAGGATCTCCAAAATTATTTACTTAAATTTTAATTTAAAACTAATATTTTTTTCTCACCTTAACAAGATTCCTATTTCTTCTCCTAGTTGTCTCTTGATCCCGCTTTTTATTCCTTAATTTGTGTTCATTACTAAAGTCAATTGATAAGTCAAGATTTGATCCCCTATCTACTCCCTAATTTAACTCAAGTTATCTCTTAGATAAATATTCTTATGTTGGTTGTTGACGTTCTCTAAATTTCTCTAAAATTTATTTTATTAATATTATTTTACTTCACCATCATCTTCCCTTAATTAGGTTTAATTATTTTAGGATTACTAATTATCCTTACATTTATGTCCCTCTTTCCCCTTTTACTTAATTAAATTACATTATCTACCTAAAATTTTCCAACATGGGAAGGATAGAGTTTTTAAGGTAAAATATGTTATTTCTTCCTATGATCCCCTTAACCCAAGTTTTATTCTTGATTTAATTACCTCGGTTCTAATCATCATTTACCACTTGATGTGAATTTACATGGTTTTCATATCTTGATTATATTTATTAATTAAATTATTTTTAATGATTCCAAGGGTGCCAAGTTTGGTCGTGCCCTTCAAGAACTTCCCTTGAAGTTCCAAGGGTGTCATGCCTAACAGTTTATTTGTGATGCCAAGGGTGCCAAGTTGGTCATTCCCTTCAAGAAATTCCCTTGAAGTTCCAAGGGTGCCATGCCACTTTCCCTTCAAGCATTCAGTGACTACGAGAGTAAAGTATAGGTGCAACAGAAGAAATCACAATCATCTCTTATGTTGCGTGCTATAGTGAGACTAATGGTGTCGGGAATCAAGGAATCTGCCTTGATGCGTGCCCCCTCGGTAAAATCCTCATGAGCGACCCAACTTTGGGACTTGCCCTCATGACATCGTGATCTTCAAGGTGAAGGTGTTTCAACCTTTCCAGGCCAAGTCACTGCGAGAGTACTAGTGGGTGAGATCAGGGACACTGCCCCAACCCCCCATGTAGTTCCATCCAATTGTACAACCCCATCACCCATATGTGAGTCATTCGGCCAAGCAACTAATATGTGCCTGCAATCACTAACATATCATCATAATATAGATAAACATATATAGTAGGTGTCAAAATTGACTTAGAATTTTAAAGATAATATAATATAAATTTTCATCAAACCAGGTGTTGTCAACTCGTCATATGCGAGTGCCTCTCATGGTTTCTTGCCATACTCAATAATCATCAATAACAAGGTTTCTCAGTGTTAGTCATTGTCATAATAGCATCATTAACTTCACCTAGTCATTCGCATCATTGCTCATTGTGAACCAGAGCTAATGCACGTAGGTAACATAGGGGACACATCCATCATGGATATCATCATCATAACATCAATGGAAACTACGTATCCATCAAAGTTATCATCATCATGATATCAATATAGAGCATACATATCCTTTACTGCTATCATCATCATAAATTCAATAGAGACCAAACATAATCATTTATGCTACAATCATCATAGTATCAAAAGATAACATGCATAACCATTAATGCTACAATCATCATAATACCAATAGAGAACATGCATAACCATTAATGCTATAATAATATTACCAATAGATACATACATAACCATTAATGTTATCTTCATCATAATATCAATGGATAACATACATAAACATCACAACCACTAATATCACGACAACTAATAATAGAGTCATGTGTCTGGATTCTCAACCTGAGGTCCTCAAAGAATAAAGTGTGGGCCTTAGGGATAAATAAATGTTAATGTCATTTCATATCATTGTCAGTCAACTAGAGTGGGGCACTACACTTTGGTTTCTCTTCCTTATCATTCTTGCCCTTGCTTTCAAGGTGAATGGCCTTTAGACCGGCCACATCAATAGTAGTAAGCTCAAATAACAACAAAGAATGTCTGATATAACTATTTAATGCAACAATATACTTTATTACAGCTTCAAGTGAATCAAGTGAAATGCCCAAATTCAATGCTTATTTTCTAAACTCTTCTGTGAAGATTTGTACATTTCGACCCTTTCCTTGTCTCAAATATTGCCATTCCATTAAAGCCTTTTGTCGATAACCCAAAGGATAAAACTGATCTTTTAATGCAAAAACAAAATTGGACCAAGAAGAAAGGAGATTACCCAAGTTTTTTCTTCCTCTCTGCAATTTTCTCTCTCACTAGACGAGAGTGATGCCACTCATTCGAAGAGATGCTAATTAGATCTTTGCCTCATCTTCCTTGATCTGTTGAATCAGACAATAAACCTTGATTTATCTAATCCAATTCTTTAGTTTCTCTGCATACATTCTCCATTATATGTGGGCAAATCAAACTTTACATCTAGCTTAAAAAATGACTTAGATGTATTCCTATGATGTCTGTTAGAGTGATTAGAAGAAGAAGAATAATAATTGTCACTAGAGGATGGAGAGGGAGGCTCGGGAGGCTCTCCTCTTCCAACTTCATGATTTATCGATGCATGGTCATATAAATCTTTCTTCTCAGGCTTGATTGTCTTCTCCTACTCTGCAAACAACTTTTCGACTTTCTCTGCCATGGTGAAGAAGATCTTGCGATAATTTCGCTCTTCCTCCATTCAAGCTTCCCCATCTACCATGTTCCATGTTTGTGGTGCATGCCCCACTTCAAGATCAAAGGATTTAAGTTTTTCTTCACTTCTTTGGAGCTTGTTTTTGGTTAACATTCACTCATGCAAGTCGCATCAAGAAGACATGCTTTGATACCAAACTTGATCTAGATCTTTTAATTTCAAGGATGCATACATAATTGGATATAAAAGAGCATGTAACCAAGTAACTTAAACACATGAAAATAAGCGGAAATATTAAAGAAAACATGAGATCAAAGACACACAAGTTATTTAATTATAGAGTTCACCCAATGTGGGCTACGTCTCCGGGCCCTGCTCAAAGTGGGGAGGCCTTCTTTCATTAAGTGGCAACAAAGAAATGAATTACAATCAACTTTACAGAAATGACCTTTATACCTCCAATCTTGGCCATGAACGAAACATTCAGAGGTCAGATGCATAAACAAACATCACCACTAGATTCGGGTCGTGAAATCATATAAAATGACTGTAAATCTGTCAAATTTTGACACTAGCACCTCTGAACTGCAAAGGAATTTTTTTAAGCATCTAGCAAGATTCCTTGCTCAGGGTTCTGCCCCTTTTGGACCTTCTTGGTTCTGGTGATCCTCTTCTCTGTTGCCCGGTCAATTGGAAAATTTGAGTTTTTAAAGGGTTTTTGGGCAAAGTTTTCAAATAATAAGTCATTAACTTGTTGGTAACTATCGGCAGGTTGTGTGGGGGCGGGTTGGGTTCAAAACCCGCCCATCGCATATTCGGTTTGAATTGGTTATAACAACACGACATTGATATATTTTTAATTGATGGCAATGTTGAATGGTTGTGTCTAATGCATCGGTTAACATTTTTTGTAACATATTTTTGGAACCGTCCAGTTGGTGGGCTGACCCACCGGGATGGGCAGTTCAAGCCCCGCTGGTTCCGCTCTTATACATATAATATAGTATGTTATTAGGTGGGTTGGGCGGGTCCGTCGGGGGTGGCCCACCCACCATGCTATTTTAATTATTCAATGCAAACATTCACATACCGTTTGGACCGTTGGGGGGTGGCAGCCGGCCACCCAAATTTTGTATTTTATTTTTATTTTTATAAAGCCATTGGTTAAAATTTTTCCACCTATTTTTAAAGGTTACTGGATGAATAAAGGAGGCGACAAATTCACCCTTTATGACCGCCATTTTTCATGTGCCATCCCCTCTCTAAATTATTTCCTCGTTAGTGACTACCACTTGGCCAAGTTTGACCAGAGCTTTGACCGTCTATAACTTGAGCATACGAACTAGGATTTCAGTACCATTCACACTGTTGGAATCAAGGCAACGAGCACTACTATCTTATCCTAGTTTCACTTCCATTTGATGACTTTGATTTTTGAGCTATTTCAAGGCCACTTATATTTCTGGAGCCACCTAGATCATTTCTCCCCACTAAAGAGCTTTTGGACCGCCAAAAGCTTTATCGGTCAATTGGAAAGTGAGGGAATTTATCCCTCATTTTCTCCTTTTTCGTCCATCGAGCCTTGCTTGGATGCATTCCTTTGAAACCAATACGAAGGTACTCCACGTCTCCCCATCGTGAAGTCCTGGTCTTTCTGTCAAGAATGATGTCCTTTGGTAGCTTGTCCAAGTATTCTAGTGCAAAATAGTCCATTGTAGGAACCTGTCCAACCTCTTCAGTGTGCATGACCAAAGGAGGCTCATAAAGATTCAAGTTTTCAACATTCACCACTGAGTACATCTACATGTATGCTAACAAATTAAGATGAAAAGCATTGTCTCCAATCTTCTCTAATATGATGAATGGGCCATACCAGATTGGTCTCAACTTCTTTCCTTCCCCTTTCCTTCTGTCTTTACTGATGTGGAGCCACACTTTATCCCCAACCTAGAATTGATGATCGACTTGGTGCTTGTCATGTCGAACTTTGTATTGAGCTTGACTTTTCTCTAACTGCTCTTACATTGCCTGGTGAATCATCTGGATTCATTGAACAAACTTATGTGCTTTGTCCCTGTGATCTTTCCCATTGGAATATTCATCTTTTCCAAAGACCATGTCTAAGGAATCCTTTGGAAAATAGCCAAAGCATGTCTCGAATGGCGACCTCTTAGTGGATGAATGCACTGCCCGGTTGTATGCATGTTGTGCATAGGGAAGCTGTTTGTCCCACAACTTGGGATGCTTGCCACAATAGCCTCGAAGTAAGTGTATCACTATGCGGTTGACAACCTATGTTTGTCTGTTGGTTTGCGGATGAAATGTTGTGCTCCTCTTCAACTTAGTGTCCATTATTCTCCACGCACTCTCCCAAAACTCTCCAAGAAAGTGAGAGTCTCGATCAGACACAATGGATGTGGGAAACCTAAAGTGGAACCATACAAATTGGAAGAAGAGATGAGCAATCTGCTCTATACTCACCTGCTTTTTACAAGGAATTAATACACACATTTTGCTAAATTGATCCACAACAACATACAAATAGTCATGACCTCTCCTTTACAAAGGCAAACCGCCTACAAAATCCATTGACACACTTTCCCATGGACGAATTGGAACGGGGAGTGGTGTGTAGAGCCCTGATTTTCTATTAGTGGGCTTGTTAATTGAACACAACATACGTCCATTTACATATCGAGTCACAAAATTTTTCATGTGAGGCCAATAACACAATCTATGCAAATGACACATGGTTTTCCCTACGAAAAAATGACCTGATAAAAAAGAGGTATGTGCCTCTTTGATTACATGTATTCTTTCATTGGTGGGGATACAAAGTTTTCCAAGGTGGTACAACAAATTTCCCTGCAAATGGTATTTGTCCACCTGTGATCCATGAGTCAACTTTGCATAAATATCCTTAAAATAATCATCATCAACATATTGTTCAACATAACTTTCAAAGAATAAAGAGGCATTTTAAAAAACTATAGATGCATAAATAGGAGGGCGAGAAAACATATCTGCTACTTTGTTGTTGGTCCCCTTCTTGTATTTTATTACCAAGTGAAACTACTGGAGGAATCCCATCCATCTGAAATTATGTGCTTGTTGAAGCTTGGTCTGCGACTGAAGGTATTGCAAGGAATGGTGATCTGTGAATGATGGTCTCCTTGTCGATCAAATAGTGCTTAGCTTCTTCACTCTTTGAACCAAGGCATACAAATACTTGTCATATGTGGGATAGTTCACAATAGCTTTGGAGAATGTCTCCAAATGGTAACATACATGTTTCTTTTGCTGCATCATTATTGTTCCCATAGCATATCAACTGACATCTGTCTCGATCTCAAAAGGATTTTGGAGATCAGGTAAGGCCAAAACCATTGTGGTATTAATCTTCTCTTTCAGTGTATCAAAGGATTTCTGTTACTTTCTCCCCACTAAAAGGTTTGCTTCACACTCGTCAATGCATGTAAGGGGGATGCAATGACAAAGAAGTTGGCAATGAACCTTCTCTAGTATTGTACTGCACCCAAAAAGCTATGAACCTCAGTAACATTGGTGGGTTTAGGCCACGTTACAATCACATCAATTTTAGAAGGATCTATTTTCAATTGTCCACCTCCAACAATGTGACCTAAGGTAAATGAAAGAGGTCTTCCCAAATTCACACTTCGACATTTTGACATACAATTTTTCTTTTTGCAAAAAATCAAGCACCTTTTAAGCATGACTCACATGATCATCGCATGTCCTATTGTAAACAAGAATGTCATCAAGATACATAAGTACAAAATCATTAAGAAAAGGCCTAAAAATATCATTCATTACTCTCATGAATGTGGGTGGAGCATTGCATAGTTCGAACAGAATCACCAGCCATTCAAGCAACCCCTGTTTCATATTGAATGTAGTCTTCCATACGTCTTATTCTGCAATCCTTACTTGATGATAACCATTGAACAAGTCAAATTTTGTGAAATAGACAACATTTTTCAATTGATATAACGAATCATCAATGCGAGGGAGAGGGTATCGATTCTTCATCGTTATTTTTTTGAGTACCCTGTAGTCTATGCACATCCTCCATGTGCCATCCTTTTTCGACACAAACACGATAGGTGAACTACATGGAGAAGAACTTGGCTTTATGACCCCTTGGTTCATCAAATCCTGTACCTGATTCTTTATCTCCTCCATCTCAATGGTTGACAACCTGTACATACCAATTTTGGGTAAAGGAGAATCCTGTTGCAAGTGAATCTCTTGCTTTGAAGGCAACCCGCTTGGTTCTTGAAAAATCCCATCATAGTTAGCAACAATTTCATACAATTCCTTTTTATGAGTGGGATCACAACCTTGGAAATATTCAGATGTCTTGGCATATTTTTCTCTCACAACCATGAGCATGCACCCTTTTCTAGAATTAATCAATCTCTTCATCTAACCCGACTTACAAGATTGGCACTGATTTTGGCACGATGAGCTATAACAATGTATTCCACCTCATGTTTTGTGATATGATACTTGTTTTCATGGAAAAATAAAACTAATTTCCTGTCATACAAATACAAACTCCCCAATACAATACCACAAATATCCAAGGGTACAACATCAAGATCAACCTCATCTACTAGTTTGTATGCAATCACAAATCTAGCTCTACACTGCTTGGTTACATGTAATTTTTCTTTATCACACACCCAACCAAGAGGGTAGGGTTTCAGATGAGGCTTGGTCTCTAATCCTAACATTTTAACCAAGGATTCTGAAATCAAATTTTCTTGTGAGCCCATATCAAACAAGGTTCCCACTTTAGTATGTTCATTACGACTCCAATGTGGAACAATTCAATTCTCTTTCTTTAATTAACAAGAGGCTCATTTGAAGAACTTGTACTTGCATGTAACTCAAAATTTTCATTAGCATGAAGAGAAAGAGTATGTTGTGTGCCCACTTTTGTGATCAAGGTCTCGTCGCCGGAATCAGATGCAAGGTCTTGTTGCATGGTTTCCATCATCTTTTGCTTGTTCTTCCCACAAAATATCTTTGGTTTCAACTTCGGATGCAACTTACAACAATGTTCATCATCATGACCTTCCTTCTTGCAATGTGTGCAAGATGGATTTCCTCCTTCCTCCTTCTTGGTCATAGCTGCCTTCTTGTCCTTTCCCTTGCCTTTTCCTTTGAACTTTCCATTATGAGGTTTAAAAGATGATTTATTTGGTTTCTCTTCCTTATCATTCTTTCCCCTGCTTTCAAGGTGAATGACCTTCACATTGGCCACATCAATAGTAGTAGGCTCAAATAACAACAAAGAATTTCTGATGTAACCATGTAATGCACCAATATATTTTGTTACAGTTTCGGGTGAATAAAGTGAAATGCCAAAATTCCATGCTTGTTTTCTAAACCCTTATGTGAAGATTTGTACATTTTGAACCTTTCCTTGTCTCAAATATTGCCATTACATTAAAGAATTTTGTCGATAACCCAAAGGATAAAACTGATCTTTTAGTGTGAAAACAAAATTCAAGCAAGAAGAAAGGAGATTACCAAAGTTTTTGTTGCCTTTCTGCAACTTGCTCTCCCACTAGACGAGGGCAGTGCCACTCAATCGACGAGATACTAATTGGATATTTGCCTCATTTTCCTCGATTTGCTGAATCTAACAATAAACCTCGATCTGTCTAATCCAATTTTTTAGTTTCTTTGCATTAGATTCTCAATTATATGTGGGCAAATCAAAATTTACATCTAGCTTAAAAAATGGCTTCTTAAATTTATTCCTATGATGACTGTTCGTGTGATGAGAAGAAGAAGAATAAAAATTGTCACTAGAGGATGGAGAGGGTGGTTTAGGATGATCTCCTCTTCCACCTTCATGATTTACTGATGCATGATCATCTAGCTCTTTCTTCTCGGGATTTATTGTCTTGCAATACTCTGCAAACAACTTGTCAACTTTTTGTGCCATGGTGAAGAAGATCTTGCGATAATTTCGCACTTCCTCCATTCAAGCTTCCTCATCTACCATGTTCCATCTTCGTGGTGCACAACCCACTTTGAGATCAAAGGGTTTAAGTTTTCCTTCATCTCTTTGGATCTTTTTTCTAGTTAGCATTCACTCATGCAACTCACATCAAGAAGACCTACTCTGATACCAAACTTAATCAAAATCTTATAACTTCAAGGATGCATACAAAATTGCATATAAAAGAGCATGTAACAAAGTAACTTAAACACATGAAAAGAAGCGGAAATCATAAATCAACCATGAGATCAAAGGCACACAAATGATTTGATTACGGATTTCACCCAATGTGGGCTACGTCTCCAAGCCCTGCTCAAAGTGGGGAGGCCTTCTTTCATTAAGTGGCAGTAAAGAAATGAATTATAATAAACTTTACAAAAATGGCCCTTATACCTCCAATCTCGGTCATGGATGAAAAATGCATAGCTCAAATGCAGAAAAATACATCACCATTGGATTCATGTCATGAAATCATATAAAAATTACTATAAATTTGTCAAATTCGGACACTTGCACCTCTGGACCCCAAAGGAACTTTTTCAGCATCTAACAAGATTCCTTTCTTAGGGTTCTGCCCCCTATGGCCACTCCTGGTTCCACTGCTCTGCTCCTCCACTGCCCGGTCGAATGGAAAACTCAAGTTTTTAAGGATTTCATGCGCAAAGTTTTCAAATAACAAGCCGTTTGCTTGTTGGCAACAGTTGATAGGTTGTGTGGGGGCGGGTTGGGTTCAAAATCTGCCCACCCCATATTTGGTTTGAAATGTTTATAACAACACGACATTGATATATTTTTTAATCGACGGTTATGTTGAATGGTTGTATATAATGTGGTGGTTAATGTTTGTTGTAACATATTTTTGGAACTGCCCGGTTGGCGGGCCAGCCCACCGGGTTAGGCAGGTTCAAGCCCCGCCGATTCTGCTCTTATACATATAATATAGTCTATCGTTCAATGGGTCACAACATTATTTTAATTATATTCAATGCAATTTGCATATCATTTGGATTGTTGGGGGGTGGCAGCTCACTGCCCCAATTTTGTATTTTATTTTTGTTTTTATAAAACCATTGGTTAAAAATTTTCTGCCATTTTTTAAGGGTTATTGGGCGAATTAAGGAGGCAACAAATTCGTTCTTTCCGACCACCACTTTTCGTGCATTGTCCCCTCGCCAAAATTTTTACCTGTTTAGTGATTGCCACTTGGCCAAGTTTGACCAAAAATTTGGCCGGCTATAATTTGAGCACACGAACTCAAATTTAAGTGTTGTTTGCACTGTTGGAATCAAGGATACGTGCACTACAATTTGGTCTTTGTTTCACATACATCTGATGACTTTAATTTTTGAGTTATTTCGAGGCCACCTCTATTTCGGGAGCCACTCGGGTCAACCATGAATCAAACTTACTTTAATATGCATATATGAGTCATATATGAAGTTTATATTCCCATCATACCTTAGGGCTTACCTTACCATCCAATATTGCAGCTAAAACAATATACTATAAATACCTTATAACATTTAGATACCTTTGCACTTTGTATCCGATTAAAACAGCTCTTCTCTAGCTATATTTTCCTGCACCTTGGATGATCATCAAGAAGGATCCAATAATCATATCTCATTACGAGGTCAGATGTATATAAATACTCATATAAACATGGAAGAAGTATAATCAATTATCAAATTAATAAATCTAAACAAAAGTAAAGACATAAATAAGTAATGTAAATCGAAAAAGTACTTATCTTCAATGAGAGGTGAGCATCTCCCTCTTGAACCAACCTTCAAGAGTCATGACTGTCCATAGTCTATATAACATTGTTACCTTCATTATATTTCAACCAACTTCATCAGCAACCCAACCTAATTGAGATTATCCCATCTCGTGCTACATAAAACTTGTCACAAGTGCTAGAACATCTTCAGACTGATCATGCTAGGGTTTTTAGATTGTATATCTCAAATCTTTTTCATAATCCAAGATTTCTTCCAAACCCTAACCTCATAATATTCATCAAACCCTAATAGTCAAAATTCCTAGGGTTTCCTTCAAACCATAACATTCTTTTAGGTCTCCACCATCTTCTCTTTCTTCCAGCAAATGTGCCTTCATAGGGGTGATCTTAATGAATTTTCTTCAGCCCAACTATGATACCATGTTAATTTTTCTTAGGGATATATTATTCTTTGCTTTAGATAATTTCATTTCTTTATTTGCATATTAAATTCACCCCATCACACCTTATCATTATTGAAATTTACAACATTATTTAGTAACATATGAAATTATATAGAAATAACAATATCATCATCAATGCAGCAAAACATAAAGGAACAATAGAAGAAAACAATTCACACATAGAGACATCAAGAATGGTTGACGACCAAGGAAAAACCCACTATGGGGAAAACCCTTTCAAATTCTTCTTCTTATTAGATTATCATTAAATGATTCAACAAAGAGAAAGTACAATGATCCATATATTCAACCACAAATCTGTTCAACAAAATTAGCTAAACAACATCCATGAGATGAAACCAACAATGCTAATAATCAAAACCCCGATTCTGAACCTTGTGGTCAATTGTCATTATGTGCGGTCAACTACTGAAATCTACAATCAAATGATGAAATCTTTGGTCAACTGTAAAACTCAAACCCTAGCTTCCAACAACACATAGAGCGTGATGTATTTGTGGCTGAAACCCTCCAACCGTACGCATGAGCCTACATGTGTGTGGTTGCAACCAAAATTTGTCTAACATGCATGCATTTGGAAACTAAAGCTCTAAACACACATGCAAGCTTCAGACCCTATAATCTAATACCTATATGAACCAATCTTTGTGACCCAGCCTCAGACCTGTGCAAACCAAACTCAAAGAAAGAGGAATGATCATAATGATGATGTCCAAATTAGGATCACTTGACTTGTATTTATAGCCATCCGTGGGTGCCCAAATTCTCTTTTGGGCTTATCTATCTTTTTGATCACATGTGGGATTCAATTCAAAAATACACTTTCCCTTATCCGAATTGGGTGCTTCAATAGTCAAAATTGGTCCTCTTGAAAAGAGGGATTTAGTCCCATGATTGGAATTTGTCACTGAGTTTCAAAATTAAAAATTTTGAACCAATGTTGGGTGCATTTTATATTCTTTCCACGAATAGTTAGGCACACCCAAGGATAGTGAGCGAACCTACCCATGGTTTTGTGCAAGGTTTTCATGCATGGTTTTGGTCATAAAATAATTTTTCCAATGGTATTTTGTAGATTAGGTCAAGGGAACTATGGTTATTTTCTAATCCAGGGTTAATGGATTGGGGTTTATGAATGATTTGGCATGTATATAATGTATTGTAACATTGGAAGGAATATAATGAAAAATAAATCTAATTTTCATGGTTTGGGTTTGAAGAGAAAATCTCTATGTATATTTTATGTTCTTTCCATTGTATACTTCTTATTTTTTAAGAATTTGTTTGCAGGTAATTTCTTGACAGGATTAAAACCTACATTTGGTATCACAGTTGTTTCGAATTCAAGGGGATTTCTTTGTTACTGAAGGGTTTTCCTCGGGCCTGTGGTTGACCTTATTACAGTGGGAGATCTGCGAGATCAATTCTTGCAGTGAAAGAAGATGGAAAATAGTGGAAAGATAAACATCGATAAATTCAATGGACAAAGTTTTGAGTTGTGGAAGCTCAAGATGGAGGATCTGCTGGTGGACAAAGATCAACGGATTGTTGTAGATCCAAGTACGACACCAACAAGAATGTCGGCAAAAAATTGGGCAAAGTTAGATCAGAAGGTGAAGATCACAATCGATTATGTCTCTCAGTTTGAATATTGTTGAATGTATTAGGGGAATTTATAGCAAAGGCTTTATGGGACAAGTTAGAGACTTTGCATGAATCTAAGTCCCTAGTGAACAAACTATTCCTGCATAAAAAGTTGTATAACCCGAGGATGAAGGATGGAGACTTGGTGACAAAGCATATGAACACCTTTATAATGTGGTAAGTTAGTTGTTATATGTTGATATTAAAATTTCAAATGAAGATAAGTGCATTATTTTGTTGTGTTATCTACCAGACTCGTGGTATAGTCAGATTTTTGCTATAGATAGCAATACAACTACCTTGAAATTTGATGAAATAGTCTCATCCCTTTATTCGAAGGAGATGAGACGGAAAGATATGGAGATCTAGAGTGGAGATGCCTTATTTATAAGAGGACGGTCCGAGAACATAAACATAAATAAGTCCTTAAGTGGGAGATCTAAATCTAGAGGGAGATCTAAATCTCTAGGAAAATTTGTAAAGGTATGCTGGAAATGTGAAAAATAAAGGCACTACAAAAAGGACTATAAATATAAAACTCTTGAGAAAGGAAAGGGATCTGATGATGGTCCTTATGTAGAGATGAAAACTACCTCAAATGATGGTGGGGATATGTGCTTGGCAAGTACACACGTAGATCGTGAGGCATGGTTATCTGAGCATGAGAAGTATGGTGGTGGTGATTTCTTCCTAGGTGTTGACAGGAAGGATAGAATCATAGGGCGCAAACAATTTAAGCTAAAGTTGTAAGGTGGAAGGATTATAACACTTCCTAGTGTTCTGCACATTCTTTCATTGACCATAAATCTAATTTTTGTAAGCAAGATTGATGATGCAAGTGTAAAATCAATGTTCGAGAAAGATACTTGCAAGATGGTTTAGGGAGCACTAGTATTGATGAGGGGATTTTGGATCAAAACTCTATACAAGTTGCTGGAAAACACTATTATTGATCAGTGCAATAGTTCTGTTTTTAAAAGTGGAGCAAAAAATCTTCCAGTCTCTAGTGAAAAGACTATGTTGTGGCATCAAGGACTTGGACATATTGGATAGAAGAGATTTTGAATAGTGCATGGTAGTGGTATGGTAGAAGGTATGTATAATTTCTCTTTGGATTTCAATTTATGTGAGCATTGTGTATGTGGGAAGTAGAATCAAGTGAGTTTCCCCTCTAGTGCTAAGATGGAAAAATGATATTAGAGATTGTGCATAGTGATGTGTTTGGACCTGTGTCAGTTCCATCACTAGGTAAGTCTGTGTATTATGTCTCATTTGTATATGACTTCTTGAGGAATTCATGGATATACTTCCTCAAGAAGAAATTTGAAGTCTTTTATAGGTTTAAAGAATTTAAGGCTCTGGGCGGAAAACTAGATAGAGAAGAAGATTAAGTTGTTAAGGATAGATAATGGTGGAAATTTTTGCAAGAAGGAATTCAAAGAGTTTTGTAAGAAGTGTGGTATAGCACGATAAAAGACTAATCCATACACACCTCAATAAAATGGAGTTGTAGAAAGAATGAATAGGGCATTGATGGAAACAACAAGAAGCATGCTTAGAGGTGCTAGATTAGGACAAGAATTCTGGGTAGAGTCAGCGGATACTGCATATTACCTATTTAACACAACACTTTCATCAACGTTGGAGGATAAGACCCCACATCAGGTATGGACTGGTAAGAAACCCACTCTCTCACATCTCAGGGTATTTGGCTGCGATGCATATGTACATTTTCTAAAGGAGAAAATAACCAAGTTGGATAGTAAATCTGAAAGGTGCATATTTATTGAGTATAAGGATGGTTTAAGAGGTTACAAGATTTGGAACCCAGAAATAAGGAAGGTTGTGTACAATTGATATGTGGTGTATAGATAGGTGAAAGATGATATTAAACATGAAGTCCTACCAAAATAAAAAAACCAGAGAAAATAGAGTTTGAGATGGAGGAAGAATTAAACTCTACAAAGGAACAAGAGTCAGGATAGGAAGATATGCACACTCCTGTATTAAGGAGATCAGTTCAAGAGAGAAGGCAGTGAGAGAGGTGTAGTCCATCTACTTTCTTTTCAAATATTTCTTTACCTATTACTGATGATGATCCCAGAACTGTCAGAGAGGAAGTGGATTCAGAGGATGGGAAACTCTGAAAAAGACCATGGTTGAAGAAATGGAAGCCTTGGAAAAAAATGAGCTTGGGATCAATGGAGTTGTTGTCTAGAAGGAAACCTATTGGCAACAAATGGGTGTTTAAGAAGAAGATGAATGCATAAGGAAAGGTGGAGAAATACAAGCTCAGTTGGTAGCAAAAGGTTATTCCTAGGTGTTAGGAATTGATTTTGGTGATATTTTCTCTCTTGTTACCAAATTAGCTTTTATTATATTACTTTTATTTGTTGTTGTTGCTTTTGATTTTGAGGTAGAACAGATGGATGTGAAGACAACATTTCTTCACAGGGATCTAGAAGAAAAGATATACAACAAGCAACCAGAAGGCTTTACGGTGAAGGGTAAGAAATAATTTGTATGTAGGTTAAAAAAAATCTCCATATGGGTTAAAGCAGTCACCAAGGATGTGGTATCAACAATTTTGATACATATATATGGGGACTTCGATTCAAAAGGAGAAAAGTAGACCACTGTGTGTATTTTAAATTAATTGGTGATCACGTTATTTATTTGGTCTTGCATGTGGATGATATGTTACTAATTGGAAATGTCAAAAAAAATTATCTAGGATTTGAAGAACCAATTGTCCTCTAAATTTGACATGAAGGATCTTGGTGCTGCAAACTATATTTTGGGCATGGAAATTAAATGAGATCTGGAAAAGAGGAAACTCTAGTTAAACTAGAGGAATTATGTTGAGACAATATTGCAGAGGTTTAATTTGTAGGATAACAAACCGGTGAAGGTTCCTATTCCTGTAGGTGTAAAGTTATCTATTGAACAATGTTCCGAGACATAGGAAGAGGAAGAGGGATGTCCCATGTTCCATATGCGAGTGTAGTTGGTAGCATGATGTATGCAATTGTTTGTACCAGACTAGAAATTTCACATGCAGTGGAAGTATTGAGAAGGTTTATGTCAAAACCAAGGAAAGAGCATTGGACAACAGTAAAGCGAGTTTTCAGGCATTTGTGTGGCACTAGTGATTATGGTTTGTGTTACCAAGGAAGATTAGGATTGGAAAAAGTGTTGGACATACGTGGTTTTTTTTATGCAGACTAGGCTGGAGAATATCTACAAATGGGTATGTGTTTAACCTATTCGAAGGAGCAGTTAGTTGGATTAGCAAGAGACAACCTATAGTGGCACTTTCAACTATAGAGGTTGGATTCATGGAAACCACTCGTGCAAGCAAGGAAGCAATTTGGTTGTAGAGATTATGTTCAAGTATGGGGTTGGTACAACGAGATATAAGGATAGATTGTGACAACCAAATTGTAATTCTCTTGGCAAGGAACCTTGCTTATCATTTAAAGACAAAGCATATTGATGTTCAATATCACTTTGTGAGGGATATGTTTGAAGACAAAAAGGTGTTGCTGGTAATGGTGGAGACATTGAAGAATGTTGCAAGTGCATTGACAAAGTATATGACCAATGAGAAGTTTCCTTGGTGTAGAGAAACAATGCGCAATGCAACCCTGGACCAATGACTATGCACTCCTGCGACCTCTTGTGTGGAAAAAAAACAAGTGATAGAATCTTGGGTGTCTATTATATTCCTTCCACGACTAGCCCCACATGTTGTTACATTATGTCAAACACAACAGTGGGGTCGCAAGGGAGGGCAATAACCCCCTTGCATTGATTTTGGGGTAGCGCCCCAAGTAATTTTTTTTTTATGCAAACCCAATAATAGTTGGGTAGACCCAAGGATGGGGTTGGGCCTGTTGAAGGCCCCGAAAATCGGGTCTACAACAAGGGGGATACTTGCCCGGTCTGGACCTTGGTTGGCAGCTCCTTATCCGTTTGGTATAGCGGGTTTGACTGGGGATATGGGACCAGTTTCCCAATTCAGTGTGTGTGTGTGTGTGAAACATGGATGTTTCTGTTCTAAATGGAATACTTCTATCCTAATTCTAATCTAATGTTATGCTATTGTATTCTAATAAACAGAAAAACATCTAAATTTATGCTAACCCGGGGTGTGATCTTCCTTCTATGCGATCTAAAAAGATTTCAAACAATAACTGGTAATAAAGATCATCCAGCTATTAGGAGAAAAGAATTCAATAAAGATGAACTACTTCGTATAAAAAGTTAGACGAAATAGTTGTGAAAACATATCACATAAATGAGCTATTCATACACTAAGCATAAGTAAATAGTTATCACCGTACAAAAGTGCTAAATGATAACTCAAGCATCCACGCTGTAATATATAAAAAACTAAAAACTGAGCATCACTTTAACGCATAATCAGAAATGGTTAAGAGATAAAAGTACCATTTATAACTAGTCCTACTCATGAGCTTCAAGCGACAATTGATTTATCTCTCCTTGATTTA